>RANZ01000013.1:0-162159 GCA_009805285.1 Neurospora terricola FGSC 1889 | reverse complement strand
ACCCAGGCATCCTGACCACGGCAGCCTCGATCCTGACGGTCGAGGCGCGCCACCAGACCTTCATCAGGGCGGCGAGCGGCGTGGTGGCTGTGCCGCAGGCCTTCGACACGCCCTTGTCCCCTAAGCAGGTGTTCAGCCTTGCGGCGCCCTTCATCGCGAGCTGTCCCGAGGGAAGCAATCTGATCTTGACGGCGTTTCCGACGCTGACGATGGGCGGGGACGGGAAGACGGTGGCGGCTGCCGGGTCGGAGGTGAAGTTGCAGAGCAGCGATGCGTCGGCGACGGCTGGCGCGAAGTTTTGCGCGTTCACCACCGGTGGCATCCCCGGCGGTACGGCGTTCACGGCGTTCGATGCTGCTACGGGCGGGTGCGTGGTGCCGCAGGGCTTGAAGGGGGTTGTCTATGTAAACTTGGCGAGCGCGGGTCCGTTGACAGGCAAGCTGACAGATGATATCATCGTGGCTGGTCCGATCGTAATGCAAGTGTCGTGAAAAGGTTGAAGGGGAGCGTCGGTTGTTCTGTTTGTATCGCGGTTGTCAGCAAGTTGTCTATGTTGGTGGTTTAGGAGCCAAAGAGCAGTAGAAACACGATGGAAAGCAACGATTCTGTATTCAATTATTCGCAGATTTTCAATTGTACATATTTCGTACGTGACATATTTTGGTCATCTGGTAGACTGGAGAGTCAACGCTGCTCTGCTCGTTTGACTTCATAATTTGGCAAGTGGTACCTGCTTTCGCTCGCAACCCCGCTCTCCTCAAAGGTCCAAACTGTCATTCCTTCCTTCCTCGAGGAAGGAGGGCATCCCCAAACGTTTCGACGGATAGCTGGCCACTAGACTCAACCGAAAGAGCGATCTGAGAATGAGATGGGAAAGTGCGCTGCAAGTCAATTGTTGTGCTGCTCTTGCCGTCAATGACATCAAACAGTGACAATGGCAGGCAGCACGGAAAAGTCAAGCAGGCAGCTTTTCAGGTTCGTTTGGCCGCGTCAGCAGGCTCAAAAGCAGTTGGCAAGTCGAAGCCATTCACAAAGTCTCGTACAAACCGCACCTCGGCAACTACTTACCTTGGTGATATTCGAGATCGCTGACGCCCACATCCTCCGTGTGGAGGCGAGTCAATCAGTCACAGAACGATAAACCACGCAAAATGGACGAATGGTGGGCAAGTACGAACTGGGAGCGGAGATGGGTATCCGTCTTGGATACGACAAGCCGGCAGCTACCAGTGAAGTCCAGTGCCAAGGTCATGTCGGCCCGTATATAGCGCCCAAATGTGAGATAAGGTCGCAGCGGATATTGAACGCGGTTGAGCTTCACTTGCTATGCAGACAGGCTGCAAGTGCTCGCAGCAGCGCCGGAGAGCCGCGTTGGCCGCTCGGAGATGGGTTCTTGGTGCCGCTTAGCCCCGAATCGTCGCATGGGGGGGTCGATGGGGGAGGCGGATGTGTGGATACGGTCGAGATACTGATTGATGTCGATACCTCTACTGGTCGGACGGTGCAGTTTCCGTGATGTGGACTCGGGCACGAGCCCGATGCCAGGGGTTCCCGCCGATTGACTGGCGACCCGAAGTCGACGGCGTCTAGCGGCCGGGATTGCCCCTGGTGTTGGCGCTGGCCATCGGGAAGAATAGGATATGAAGCTTGTTTCCACTTCACGGGTGGCCTCTTTTTCGTGAGTCGGATTCCCTTTCATTTCGGCGCCACGTAAGAGCAAGCTTGTGCCGCGCTAGGGATGGACCTGTTGGTCGTGTATATGCCGAAACAAGCCAGCCGGCGGGAAGCTATTCATGAGAAAGAGTCGAGCTGAGAAACTGCCAGCGGAGAGCAGATCTACACGCGAAGCTGGTCCGAAAAGTGTACTCGGCGAGGTTGGCAACCCCCCATCGATCGTCGAAGTTTCGGCATGTCGAGTTTTTGAAGTCGCTTTGGGTATTCGCTGGCTCACTGACTCGGCGTAGCTCGGACTGTGATGTGCTTGTCTGCCCAGACTTTTCCACGCACGTTGTCGATGGTTGAAGAGTATTTATCTAGTTCTCGCCGAAGCGGACCGCGACCCGTGATAGTGGCGGAGATACACCACAATCTCTCTATCTTTTCACTGCCCCTCCGTCCACTGATAAGCTCCTGCAAGGCTGAACAATATTGCTGGAGTTTGCAGGGACCCTGAATCATTGTCTTGCATCCCAGGAAGGAAGGTGGGGGTTAGCGGCAAGGATGTATACTTGGGAATGCATTCACACCAAGCGACGACGGCGATGAGTGCATGGCAAGCAGGGGCCCTTGCTCTCCAGGGCGGTTTCGGACTGCGACCTGTCCTGGCCTCCCAAACTGGCTGATCAAACAAACCAATGACAAGTATCAATTCGTGAGCAAAAGGACAAATTGTGTCTCATTTACCCCGTATCCTCCAATGAAACCCTGATGCTGCCGCAGCGTTACATGACTGACACTGGCGGCCTGCTGCGACACGCGACCTGCGAGGTCGGAGTGCTCGACGGCGGTAGCGACTCCGAAGCGGCGTGGGCGATGAGTGGGCGAATTTTGGGCTTCGCTCAACTTGGCATTGATCCATGTTCCGATCTTTCCCTCAGAAAGGATGGGCTGGTCCGGCGAAAAGAGCCTGCGAAACCGAATGGAGCCAGAAGAACGAAACCACTCACGACTTGTTCACATAAGCTTTTTACCAAACCATCGAGGCGACCAATCAGCATGCTCTGATAAGACAACGGACGATCTACTAATGTATGCGGCTGTGGCGCCCGGCGTGGAGCTCGCCGAGGTTGCGCAGCAAGCGCAGTCCCGGCCTGCCATGTCTTAGGTTGATTCAAGACAGGGAAGCGCATTCACTTCTCAATTCTTGTCGCCCCAACTGCCAAAATGTCGCGCACGGGCAGGACAATGGCAGGAATGGCTAATGCTGACGATGAATAGGTATCAGCAACGATTCTATTGCACGTTCCAATTATTATGTACATTCAAGTTGGAACATCGCCGGGCATGTTCTTAGTGTGGCCTATAGACTAATTGGTGTTGATAAAATAGCTCTATCGATAGCTCGGAAAACAGAGCCGACCTCGGAGCTCTGATAAGAGGGATGACGTTGACACAGCTCGTCACAGGCCATCACATCCCAAAGTCTAGAAGAGCCAATCCTACGCGACCCTCCTAGACCTCCCACCCAAATACTTGATCAATGACTGTTCCATTGTGCTGAGATATCCCACGCTGTATATACAACGTATGCACAGGTGCAGATGAACGTGGAAAAGAAGGAGGGTGGAAAGATTTTCACAGAAAAAAAGGCGCGTCTCGACGCTCGCGAGGCATGACGATGCTGTGGGGGGCATATTGTCTCGAGAACGTTGGTAGATGGAGTTCCTCGACAACTTGTATCGCGTTCATCTATATGCAATCCGCACTGCCGGTTCAGACCACCTCTGCCAATCTGGAGAGCGACATTCGGATGCATCTGATATTGCTGAGCCCAGACGGCACCACATCCCGTCTTGACAACAGCACCATTGGTGGCCAAGTACACAGTGACAGACTGACAGGGGCTAATTCCGGTCCAACCCCACCACGCCGAGTGCCCCCATGCGCTCCACGCTCCTCAATGGCATTCTGCGGCTGGGATTGTTCGCGTGCTGCAACGCGGGATTTGAATGCCGCCTGGAAAAACATACATACAGGCGACGGAGACAGGGACTGTGATGGTTTCATGCTCGCCTCCAGGTCGCTCCATGTTCGGAGGACGGGGAAGGCACTAGGGACGAGGGGATCGAGGGGGGGATCGAGGATACTGGAGGCAAGGATGCTTACAAGCGTAGCTTCGTCCCATCCTCGCAACCTCCACCGCCGTGGGCCCCTCCGTCCCGCCCGTCTCGTCTCGCCCAGTCGAGGTCTCCTCCTTCACGCTGGCTTCCCCCCAAACCTTCAAGGTTAGGTACCTCTGCTTCCTTCCCCCAGTCGCCCCAGCTCTATTTTGTATAAAACCTTTTCCTCCCCTCCTCCAGAGAGCTGTGCTCACTCTCGTCTTCGTTCTCTTGCTCATCCATCTTGCCCTCCCACCAAGCACAACTTTATCGATACCCGGTGGCCAACCCGTTGATTTATTTTTATACCCTTCACCACATTCAAAATGTCTCACCTTCCCTCTGAGCCCGAGTTCGAGCAGGCCTTCAAGGGTATGTCTACAGAAACACCTATCGAATAGCCGCGGAGTTAGAGCTGACTTGACTTTCCACCACAGAGTTGGCCTACACTCTCGAGAACTCCTCCCTCTTCCAGAAGCACCCCGAGTACCGCACCGCCCTCAACGTTGCCTCCATCCCCGAGCGTGTCATTCAGTTCCGTGTTGTCTGGGAGGACGACAACGGCAACCTCCAGGTCAATCGCGGTTACCGTGTCCAGTTCAACTCCGCCCTCGGTCCCTACAAGGGTGGTCTCCGTCTCCACCCCTCCGTCAACCTTTCCATTCTCAAGTTCCTCGGTTTCGAGCAGATTTTCAAGAATGCCCTCACCGGCTGTAAGTGACCAAACGGGATATACAAAACCAGAAGACCAGATTTGCTGACTCGGCGTCTCTAGTGAGCATGGGTGGTGGCAAGGGTGGTGCCGACTTCGACCCCAAGGGCAAGAGCGACGCTGAGATCCGTCGCTTCTGCTGCGCTTTCATGGCCGAGCTTTCCAAGCACATTGGTGCCGATACCGATGTTCCCGCTGGTGATATCGGTGTTGGTGGCCGCGAGATCGGCTACATGTTCGGTGCCTACCGCAAGGCCGCGAACCGTTTCGAGGGTGTCCTTACTGGCAAGGGCCTCTCCTGGGGTGGTTCGCTCATTCGCCCTGAGGCCACTGGTTACGGTCTCGTCTACTACGTCGGCCACATGCTCGAGTACTCTGGCGCCGGCTCCTACGCTGGCAAGCGCGTTGCCCTCTCCGGTTCCGGCAACGTCGCCCAGTACGCCGCCCTCAAGCTCATTGAGCTCGGCGCCACCGTCGTCTCCCTCTCCGACTCCAAGGGTGCCCTCGTCGCCACTGGCGAGTCCGGCATCACCGTTGAGGACATCAACGCCATCATGGCCATCAAGGAGGCCCGTCAGCCCCTTACCACCTTCCAGCACGCCGGCCACGTCAAGTGGATCGAGGGTGCCCGCCCCTGGCTCCACGTTGGCAAGGTCGACATCGCTCTTCCTTGCGCTACCCAGAACGAGGTCTCCAAGGAGGAGGCTGAGGGTCTCCTTGCTGCCGGCTGCAAGTTCGTCGCTGAGGGTTCCAACATGGGCTGCACTCTCGAGGCCATTGAGGTCTTTGAGACCAACCGCAAGGAGAAGAAGGGCGAGGCCGTGTGGTACGCCCCTGGCAAGGCCGCCAATTGCGGTGGTGTCGCCGTTTCCGGTCTCGAGATGGCTCAGAACAGCCAGCGCCTCAACTGGACCCAGTCTGAGGTTGATGAGAAGCTCAAGGACATCATGAAGAACGCCTTCTTCAACGGTCTCAACACTGCCAAGACCTACGTCGAGGCTGCTGAGGGCGAGCTTCCTTCCCTCGTTGCCGGCTCCAACATTGCTGGTTTCGTCAAGGTCGCCCAGGCCATGCACGACCAGGGTGACTGGTGGTCCAAGAACTAAGTGGTCTCTTTTATACCGCTTGTGAAACTTGAAGGGAAAAAAAGGGAAATTTTTATGATGGGAACTGAGAAATGAAAATCACGGGCCGGAGTTGGGGTTTGCCATGCTATCTTACCGAGCAGGCTTGGGTTCTTTTGGCGTTTTGAATTTTTTAGATGGAGGCGGGTTTGATGACTTTCCATGCACATATACCATTGGTGAATTCATATCCTGTCTGTCGATTCACAAAACTGTTATTTCTTGCAATGCGTTCCCAGTGACTGTGATAACTTTGGGTGCGTGCTTTCACTTTCTTGTTGCGTATATATTGGACGAGTCCTTAATATCTGTAAGTGTATCCGCCTTGCCAATCCTTTGCATTGTCCCTCCTTGGGTCTGAAGAACTTGGAACTAACTTTGGCTGTTTCAGGATTCCGAATCTCTTCCATGGCGAAATCAAATGTTGGTAACCGCGGTTTTGGCAGGAATCGTAGTGGTTCTCGGTATGAAGTCATCGATGACCTCTTGCGCCGCAGAGAACGCCTGATAATGCCATCCATAGTTGGACACGGAACCGACATTGAAGTTTCAGAGATTCCGATACTGCCCTTTATCGACCTTTTTCACCTCTCTTCACCCGACTCATCACCACCGATATATCGTCAAGTACTTTTTTGTACACACTCAGAACACTGCGCCGCAAACATTACCTGTTCCGGATAACTGTGGCTTTTTTAGCTTCAATATTCCCCGTGGTCAAGCTTTCATGGGAAGGGATTCGGGCCGTACTATCCACAGTAAGAAGCTTATTGTGTGGCAAGTGCGGCCATGTCAGAACACTGCTGGCAAGTTGGTAATATCAAAGTATTGAAGGTTGGTTCGACGTTGGGTCGTTGGCTGCCGGTAGAAAACTGTGCCATCGTGGCTTTGGTTTCCGCTGCTTATTTTTTTTGAGGCTTAGTCTTACTCCGTTGACCGAACGAAGGTGGGAAAGTTGGAAGGTCCTTCAACTATGACATAGAAGGGGGAGGAGTCTGGCTGACTGACTGGAGTAATGGTATTGGAACGTCCCTACCGTCGTCGAGAGAGGTTCAGCATCTGATCCAGATTTCCAGACTTCTAGAACGTAAGTGGCGCGGTGGTGGCATCGTCGGCATGACTCGAGATTTGTGCGCAATCCGATATCCAGGCTGCCAGGGCGTGCTGGATCATACATGCGGTACTGTACTACGATTTCATGTGCTGATGCTCTTTGTTTTCTCGAGTCCCCTCAGTCTGTCACTCCCCCTCCGATTTGAGGATTAGCAGGTTGATGGTGAGAGCGTTAGGGTTGCAGCTGGACACTAACATCTTTCCACTGCTAACCGCAGCCTCTTTAGTTAGTTCATCGATAAGCAGCTAACGTACTCCGATAAGCAAACGAGTAGGTTGCCATCGTTGCCTGATCCCCGTGCCCTCTTTCAGCTTCCCTCTGTATAACCTCAGCAACCGAAAAGGGTGATATTGATCCCGATGACACCATGAGAAAAAGTTGGGGAAGCACCGAACTAAGGGATCCATGGGGTTGAAACAATGTTGTGGTGGCGATGCATTCTTTAACATTCCCTTCCTCCTAGCAACCTCTCTGTGCACAAATGATCTCGCTACSAATATCGAATCCTCGAACGGCGCAACCACACCYCCCCACGGGGAACAGCTTTGGTGTGACCGTGTGTTAGTGTTACTCTTTCCATTCCTGTCTTTGTCTTTGGGGGCTTTCCTTGCTCTCGGGTCATCAGAAACATCATCATTCGAGGTCACTTTGACTCGACCCAGCAAACAGGAAACTACGAAACGAAACGAGAACGGGTGTAACGAGGATGTGTGACGGTGACATGACTATTTTGTCCGAGTCGGGTTGTGGTTGGTGACACCAGATTGGGGGAAGGAAGCAACAGTAACACTTGGGAATGGGGGATACAGAGAACACGAGGGAGCCTGCTTGCTGGGGAACACGGGAGCGATATTATTAGATGCCCTGTGAATGTGCACTTTTGGACATTCCACACAGTAAGGTACGATGTTGGTGTCACTGGATTGAGAACCAATGGATGATTCCCAATTGCTGATGCCTTGTAGGGATGAACATGGAGCTGAATTTGGCGCGCAAGGCAGTCATTATTCGATTGTTTTATGAGGAACTAAAGTCGGATATCGTTCGATGGGCATCATGGATTGGAGTCTTACGGCTGCGTGTACCGTTACGTCGGGTGCGTACCACGGCAGGTGCCAATCGATTGGTACGTCCCCGTGGTCCCTTCCAAACAGGCATTTCTCCGACCAATTCTAACTCCCTCCTGGTTTACCTATCAGACCCATCCCATCGCATGGAAGCGACGCGGGATGTTCAGCTGGTAACTATCGCGAGGCTGTCGAGTCGCACCTTCCCTCTTGGGGCTGCGAATGAAAATTCCTCGCTTCGACGCTTCCAGGCCGTCGTGATGACGAGAAGGGGAAATTGCCGTTGGCCGGTTTCCATCCTCTGCTCGTTCCATTGTGCGACTGGACAGAACCTCTCTTCCTCTCAGAATATTACCTAGCTACAGAGAGCAATTGACGGCGTAGTTGAGGTTGTTACAGTCACCAGGCATCTACGTTGCACTGGACCGTCTCGACCGAACATTCTTCGCACTCGGCTGCTGGGATTAATCCCTTGTCAACTTTATTCCCTTATCGTTCGGCTAAGCATCAAAAGGGGCTCGTTGTCCATAGCTCATCAAGCACAGCCTCAGCCCTACCGAGTAAGCACAGTAGGTAGAGACAACGGGCAGTTCCACCACCAACAAGCGTTGCCATGTGGATGCTGACTTTAAACCAACAGAGCCGTTGGTGATTCAGAAGGACTCGCGCTGCCGGAAGCCAAGAAGAGAAGAAAAGAACGGCAAAAGTCAACGTCTCTACTGCCATGGATGCTTGAACCCTTAAAGCATGTTAAACAGGGACAGTCCTCCCGTATCAGTCATCAAGAACGACTCCCGATGCACAGACGGATAAGTATCATGCAATTGGCATGATACCGTACATGATACAGCCGTCAAGCCACCACCCGCTGTCACGTTGTCAACTGCCCTGGGTGCAATATGCACTGCGTACTCGTCCTCCAGGTGTTCTTCCCGCTCTTCGACCACACGGACTGGCCGCCACGAGAATGAAATGAGGTTTCCAATTCCTCTGCAACGAACATCATCTCACCTGCTTCAGGGCAGAATGCAACCTCGAAATGCGGGAGAGCGGCAGGAGCGGCAGGCCGGTTGAGGTTCACAATGGAAACCGATCCCCATTCGTTTCTCCATGACGATGACCACCTTCCGTGCCTTTTCTCTGACGTCCCCCCTTTCTCGGAATATCGTTATCATTGGGGGCCACATTGTGATCGGATCGTGAAGAGCGTCCAGTTGCATTGAGTTTGGGGGGTTGATGGCGTCCAGTCAACGTCTCCGTCCTGCCGTCATCTGCCCGGACMTGRATCGGCTTGTRATGAGCCGGAATGAAGATGACRACAAYGAYAATGGCCACCTGGGGGCCGTTTGTGATACGGAGTATCTGGTAGGAGAAAACCGACCTTGTCTCTGAGCACTCGCGCACTGCCAACGACGATCAGTAAAGACAACAAGTTGAGGAAGGAGAAAATACGGAAATGGAACTGAGAAGAGTTCTCGTAGGTCGTGCGTAGCTCTCGTCCAGTGGCTTTGGGCTCGTCCTATCACAACCTGGGTGCTAGCTTCGTTTTCAAGCCAATAAGATCGGCGATAGCATCTCTAAGCCAAGAAGCGCAGGGGCTGTCAGCCACTCGATGATCGACGTCCAATGGCAGCTTGATCGCTGACTGTTCGCTACCCTATTCTCCAGGGCTCAAGACCCTTCTCCCGACAACACGGACTGCCTTCCGCATCCATGACCAGAGCTGCAATACACCGTCACAAAATGCCTTTGCGACAGTAAATTTACAGTAAAGCTTCACGGCGCTATCCTCGTATCAAAAGGTCGACGTTAACTCGCAGCCAACGCCGTCAAAGATTTCAGGAAGACGGGAGCTTCAGAGTCACATGTCAAGACTCGGTTATTTGGAGGCCAAAAAGAGCCTCATATATGTTTGCCAAGCGAAAGGCAAGATCTGATGCTGATCGACGTGGATAGCAGCAAGGACAAGTCGCAATGGGTCCTGAAGAATTCAGCTCAGTCTTCGCTTGGCTATGGATCTGCCATGTCAGTTCAATCATGGGGATAGATGACGGAGTAGCCGGCTCATCTACTCCGAGCCAAACGCCTCCGTACACGACATCACTTGATACGCATAGTCAAAAGAAACCATCGTTGAACAGGACGGAAGAATCTCCTTTTTGACTGCCAAAGTCACAGAAAAAGGCAAGGCGCCCTGTCTTGGTTATAGCAGTCACCGTGGCTTGCAAGTCCACACGAACTGCCCCCTCCCCATCCTTCGGGAAACATAAGGCTTGCAGTTCGTGTACCCACACCGTCTTGATGGTCGGCAACAATCAGCATCTTCGACTCGCGCTTCTCACATGGTGGTGCCATGCCGTTCCCATTGCACATTTTTGGTGGATGTCCAGACGCTAACAATGCACTCGGCATCCATACCCCTTGCAACCCTCCATTGTCGTGCCTGGAGACGGATCCCGGCCAATGGTGATTTGCATTTCCCGCGATAATGTATTTTTGTTCAGCGCAGCCTCGGCGAACCAGGGAGCCAGGTTGAAATCAAAACCGAGCTGACACTGCGCCCTCACGATACCGATACTGAGCCATGAGAGAAGAGCCGGGTAACCGTTTTCGTCTTTCTCCACACGAAGTATCAGATCTTCTATCTGAACGGATACAGACCGACACAGTGTACAGCCCTCCTCCTCCTCAACCTATGCCGCACGGGGTAGTTAAGGTTATACGCTAGTCCGATGTGCAAGTCTGTACGTTGTCCAGCCGCACTTCCATGGAGCTTCTCGAGCAACGCTTATTGCTCCTTTGCCTAGTCGGGCTAGAACAGTGCCACGTTATGGCGTCTCCATCAGAGAGTTAGGATATCAAGGACCAGGGCAGGACATAATGTCGTTCTGGCCACCAGGTATATATCAACCTGACGCCTCCCATCCGCTCTGTCAACGGTGTTGAAATCTCTTCTCACCTCCCCGTTTACTCTCAACTCTTATCAGCAGTGTTCCATTGACTTTTCTTAGATTTATATTATACCCTTTCTCTTTACCTTTTGTATTCCACAAGATATAGAGCCACATTATACCCATTGTGTCAACAATAACGGCCTCTTCATTGACGTCTTCAGCTCAAGCCCTTTCATTAGGAGACTTGGTTTGAAAATTGTGATCCACTCCGGACTAAAGAAATGGATAGCCTATCAGCTCACCAGTCAAACGGGGCTCCGTCACCTCCGCCGACCCCGGCCTATAGTGGTCACCAACTCGGAATGAAAACCGACACCACCGGCCTCTTCCCCGGCTCTACACATATCAACGGCGACTCAGACGCCTCCTTCACCGAGTCACCCGATTCGGACTTCCCCCCTACTCCCCGTAGGAGCCCCAAGCAACAACCTCGAGATTTCCCTCGGTCCAACCCAGTGTCTCACCAGATTCCGACAGAGGGTATCCATGACCACCAAGCTGGAGGACCTCGCGCTCGAGCCAACGCCAAAGTGCGCAGTTATGTGGCCGACCAAGACGGTCAAGCGTTTCCGAGAATCTCGAAGCCTGTCGAACTTATACAGGTCGCCTACGATGTTGTGGT
Source organism: Neurospora terricola FGSC 1889 (assembly GCA_009805285.1). Classification (NCBI taxonomy): domain Eukaryota; kingdom Fungi; phylum Ascomycota; class Sordariomycetes; order Sordariales; family Sordariaceae; genus Neurospora; species Neurospora terricola. The sequence goes on along the minus strand of RANZ01000013.1, from coordinate 150,748 downwards.
TATTGGATCCGGCTATGGTGGTGGTGTTGCGGCGTCACGCATGGCTCGTACAGGCCAGTCGGTCTGTGTCCTTGAGCGTGGCCGTGAGAAGTGGCCTGGCGAGTACCCTACTGGTGCCGCAGACGCCTTCAAGGAACTTCATACATCCGGTACCTTTGCCCCGGGGTCTATGGATGGTATATCCGTTGAGACGGGCGATCCCACCGGCATGTATCACTTGATTTTCGGAAAGGGACAAAATGCCGTTGTGGCTAATGGTATGTATATCTGTGCAGAAGCATGACATGGAGCCAGCTAACATGGAATTTAGGCCTCGGTGGAACAAGTCTCATGAACGCTAATGTCTTCATGGAGGCCGATAAAGGTACCTTGGCCATGAAGGCCTGGCCTCCCGAGATCCGGAACAAAGTGGACTCTTTGGACAAGTGTAAGTTGAAAGGCCTCTTCACAAACCCTGCGGAGCACAGATGGTTTACAAGATGGATACTAATCTTCGCTATTAGACTATGAGAAGGTAGAGAAAGTGCTTGAACCGGCAGAGTACCCCGATGAGTGGCCCGAGCTTCCCAAAGCCAAACTGCTCAAGAAGCAAGCCCAGTATATGGGCTATGGTGACAGGTGGAGGAAGGTCAAGCAGACAACACGCTTCCAGAATGGCCCAAATAGCTGTGGTGTTGAGATGTCAGCATCGGCTTTGACTGGCCAGGATGCTACTGGCGTCAACGACGGCTCAAAAACAACCACATTGGTTACCTATCTGGCTGATGCCTGGAACTGGGGTGCTGAACTGTTCTGCGAGTGCGAGGTGCGGTACGTTGAAAAGGCCAAGGACGAAGATGGTAACGATGACGGTTACCTTGTCTACTTCGCCTGGCATGGCCGCAATCGTGGCCACTTCAAGGCGAACCTTCACGGCGACCTGATGTGGGTGCGGGCGAGGAAAGCGGTCTTCCTGGGCGCTGGCGCCCTTGCGACTCCCGAGATCCTGCTCAGAAGCAAAGCGATGGGACTTGAGATGAGCAACTTGGTCGGCCAGAACATGAGCGGTAATGGAGATATCCTGGCGTTTGGGTAAGCTTTCGACTTTCCACTTGTTTGAGAACATGTTTTAAACGAACCGAAGCTGACCTTTCATTACAGCTACAACACCAACGAGACAGTGAACGGTATTGGCCGAGCATACCCTTCGCCATATAATCCAATTGGACCTTGCATCACCAGCGTCATCGATTGCAGACATAACCTAGAGAACCCTCTAGATGGATTCGTCATCGAAGAGGGCTCGGTTCCTCACGCCCTAGCACATTTCCTACAAGCGATGCTAGACCTGATGCCAGGAAGCGAAGAACCCAAGAACTTGACTGTCCTTGACAAGACACACTCCGCTCTGGCTCGTTATGGTAGCCGGTTCTTGGGCCCTTACTTCAAGAAGGGTGCCATTGCGAGGACGCAGGTTTACCTCATCATGTCTCATGACAGTAAGCAGCTCAGACAAACCTCAAACCAGGCAACATTATCATGGAGACTAACCCACTCACAGGTAACCAGGCCATGTTGACTTTGCAGGATGATAAGCCAGTTCTTGAGTTCCTTGGCGTTGGTCGAAGTGATCATGTCAAGAAGCTCAACGCCCTTCTGGCACAAGCTACACAGGCTGTTGGTGGTACCTATGTCAAGAACCCCTTCGACGCTATGTTGGGTAACCAGCAAGTAACAGTGCATCCCATCGGGTATGTTGCTCCTTCCTCACCATTAAACCCTCGCACAAGTAGTGTACTGTGGCACGAATGGTCAGACTAACACAACCTCGAAACTTACAGCGGAGCTTGTATGGCCCGAGACAATACGGGTCGGACGGGTGTCACCAACCATGTGGGTGAGGTGTTCACGGGACTCGAAAGTGAGACCCATGACGGCCTCATCGTCACAGACGCCGCGGTGATTCCCACCGCTCTGGGTGCCAATCCTTTCGCCACCATTGCTGCCCTAGCGGAGCGGTCTGTTGAAGCCTACTGCCAGCGCCAGGGTTTGCAAATCAGCGAGGAGGAGAACAGCATCCTTGATCTGTTTGGTGAACCACAACATAAGCCCAAGCAGCATTTGCCACAGAGGACTGTCTCAAAGATCGAAGCCGTGGAAGAGGGGTACAGTCTCGGCTACGCAACCCGAGCTATCCAAATGGCTAAGGAACTTTGCACGAGCGGCATGGGTTTCACTGAGGTCATGTCTGGCTTCATCCATCATGATCCTAACATGAACACGGATGAGCGGTCGACATACGAGCTTGCCTACCGGACCGCCAAATCACGCTGTGAAAGCGCACGCTTCTTCCTCAGCGTGCAGGCTTTCGACACCCTAAGGACCCTTTCACACGCTCAGCATCGCGCCATGCTTACGGGAACCTTTGTGTGCCCCGCTATTCCTGGCTCACCGTTCATGGTTCGGAGAGGCGAATTCAATCTGTTCATCATTGATGACAAGGCACCTGGTACCCGGAACTTGACGTACGATTTTGATATGACCGGCGTCGATGGAAGAAGGCTTCACTTCCACGGTTACAAGGTTGTTGATTCGTCTGTTGCGTTGAACCCTCTACAGTTTTGGCGCTCGACTAGCACACTCTATGTGACAGTCAGCGAGCATGTGGATGGAATGTGCAGCAATCTCGACGATGAAAACGCTTGGAGGCGTGGCAAGGTGCTCGCCAAGGGTATCATGAACATCCAACCGAAGGACTTCCTCTCTGAGATTATGACGATGACACCAACAGGCAGCAACCTCTTGAAGAAGGTAGCCAGTGCGGCCAGTTTCCTCACCTTCTTCACCCGCAAATCTCTCTCCCTCTTTATGGCGCCCTTGACTCCGCTCGAGTACCCAAGCATGTTGCCCACGGGCTACATCAACAACACACCACCAAAAAAGTCCTTTGCCATCTACGCCGACGATGGAGTCTGCACTCGCCTGCATATGTGGGAGCCAACTCACTATCCTGACAACGACGAGAAGAACATCAAGAACCTCTTCATGGTTCCCGGTGCGGCAGTAGATCATCACATCTTTGCCCTTCCTACCATCCGATATAACGCCGTCAACTACTTCAGACGCGCCGGTTATCGTGTGTTTATCACAGTCCACCGTATTGGACAGCTCATGGTTGCGGAGAACAGCTGGACCACCTATGATGCCCGTCTTGACATCAAGGCCTGCATGCAATACATTCGCGAGCACCATGGCAAGGAGAAGATCTACACCATCGCCCACTGCATGGGTAGTGTTGCCCTTTCCACCGGTATGCTCGATGGCACGATCCCAACTGACTGGTTCCTCGGTGTCTCCTGCTCTCAAGTCTTCATGAACCCCATCTGGCAAACCATGAATCTCATCAAGGCCACCACCGGCCCCTATGACAAGATCTATAAGGCCCTCGCCGGCAACTGGTTCAGCTGCAGCACCAGCCGCGACGATAGCTACGTCCAGCAGGCTCTCAACCAGCTCCTCCGTCTCTACCCGCAGCCGCGCAAGGAGATCTGCAACAACGCGGCCTGCCACCGCACCAGCCTGGTGTTCGGCCGGTGCTGGAACCACAGCAACCTGAACGAGGCTACGCACCGGCAGATCGACCGCTTCTTCGGCGGCGTCAACATGAAGCTGCTCCATCTGCTCATGAAGCAGGGCGCCGAGGGCCACGTCATGGCCAACGAGCCGCTGTGCCAGCGCCTCGACACGCCCGAGAATATTCAGCGGCTCAAGGGCATCCCGTTCCTGCTGTTCGTCGGCCGTGACCAGGCCGTCTTGTCGCCTGAGTCGACGGAGCGCACGTACGAGATCCTGTGCGACACTTTTGGTACCAACGATACTAGCTACAAGAGGCGCGTGGTGCCTGGGTATGGACATTTGGATGTGTGGATGGGCCGGAATGCCTGGAAGGATGTCTATCCGTTTGTCAGGGAGGAGGTGGATAGGGTGTGCAGAGGGGAGACGTACAAGTTTGTGGAGCCGAATGATGAGTTTAAGGAGATGGTTGATTCTGGCGAGTTGCTTTACTGAGCAATGATCGGGAGAAATGACGACGATGACGGACTGCGATGATGATTTTGGATATACGATGCAGTTCGCTTTGTCGATAACAGTTGAATATTTTGTTCTGTGTATACCGATACGGCGTCAGGGGCTTGGTTTGGAGGGGGGGGGGGGGGGGGGGGGGGATTGAGATGAAGTTATACAAGTTGGTACCATGGTTAGAGTAGTGCGTACATAGACAGGTGGTGGACAACAGGGGCACGATACTCTGGCAGGCCCGGAGAGTAGGGTATTATATACACATATCTCGAGACAATCACCCTTGATTCTGAGACCAATGTTCCTGAGGGACCAAAATATCTGATATTTTTCAGAACAATATTCTTCCCTCTTTTCTCCTATAGCTTATATAAGAAATACCTCCGATTGCCAGATCTTAATCACAATAATCTCCATACCAAAACGCCTTGACATACCAATGTGAAACCTTTACACTTGGTTTAGACAGCCTTTACTTATCTCATCCCACCTAAACACATGCTGGACGCGTACTAATCATCCCAACCAAACCCACAAATCATACATATTTTTTCTTACCACATAGCAGCCGCATCAAAATCAAACCTCTGCAACTCCTTATTCGCATCCTCCAGATCCTTCTTAGCCTTCATCCGCATGTAAAAAATCGGACAATCCTTGCTACTGCAGATAACCTCGCAGTGCATCGACCCCTGACACCTCTGACACTGGGTCCAGAGCCTGCCGAATCTGACTTCCAGATCCGACACTTTATCCAGCGTCTTCTTGTACAGCTCGCCAACACGGGGCGCATCATCCGCGCACACGGCGCCCTGGCTCTCCTCTTTGCCCGTCAGCGGCTTCTTGCAGCCCATGCAGGTCTGCGTCTTCTTGGCGAACTTCATGAGTCCTCCGACGGTCGGGGCGGCGACCGAGACGACGCGGGTGTGGTCACCGTGCAGGAGCGACTTGGCTTTGGTCTCGCCCAGGATGGGCTCGAAGATGCGGCCCAAGGGTTTCGCCAGCTGGTTGTCCAGGTAGTACTTAGTGTCGATGGGCACGTTGTGCTCGAGCACGTAGATGGGGTCCTCGGACCGCTCGAAGTTCTTGGAGCCTGTGGCGCCTTTCACCATGACGTAGGCGACGCGGTCGCCKAGCCCCGGGGCGGAACCGGCGTCGCGCTTCTTCATGCGCTGGGCGAGCTCGACGTGGGCTTGCTTGGCGTCGTAGTTCTCCTTGGTGAGGGCCTTGGTGATGACTAGCTTGGACATGTCGACCTTGTTTTGCAGGAGGTCGGCGATGGTGTCTTTGACGTATCTGAAAGTGATAAGTTAGCATGAGGTTGACCATGATAAAGGTGTAAAAATGAAAAATTCTTACGCTTGGGCTCCAGGGACGTCTTGGTCGATCAGGATCATCCTAAGAACCTTCTCGATGACTGTCTGGACTAGCAAGCAGTTGTCACGACGAACCGTCTCGATACCCTTGGTGTCCATCTTATCGTACTTCTCAGGCTTGGTCCAGTACAGACCCGCATAACGCTTCTTGTTGATGAGAAGGTACGGGAAATAGACCTTTTCGAACTCCAACTTGATGGGCTTGATGAACTTGCCCGAGACGTACTCCGAGGCATCTTGGCCGAGCTTCATGGCCTCGGCAAGATCCTTGGTTCCGAACTTGACCATGACGGAATCGGTATCACCGTAGATGACCTGAGCATCGTGAGAGTAGCCATTGGCGATGGTGTACCGCTCCTCCACCTCCTTCTTGGTCCTCTCAATCATCTGACGACCGAAACTGGTGACACTACTGGCGATTTCCAGGCAGGGAAGCTTGCCGTTTGTGGCACCCGTCAAACCGTAGACGGAGTTGGCGCTGATCTTCAAGGCCAACTGACGACCGTTCAGCACAGCCTTCTTGAATGGGTCCTTCTCTACGGCCAACTCGCGCTTCGCTTGCTTTCTGGCAGAGAGCAGTTCCTCCAAAATTTGCGCCAAGAGACCCTTCCTCTGCTTAGTCGTCACAAACATATCTCCGTTAGGAGTAACAATGTAGTCCTCGTCCTTCTTCAGGTCCCACCTCTCGATATCCCGCTTCTTGATGAGCGTTGTGTAACAGAGGTTGTGCGCCTGCATAATACTGGGATACAGTGAAGCGAAATCGAGAGTGGCAATGGGGACATCGTAGTAGCCTCTTGTGGGTTCAATGACAGTGGCACCTTCGTACTGCTCTTCCGAGGACTCGGCACGCAGATTGGGAATGACCAGCTTCTGCTCCAAAGCCTTGCGGAATAGTTGGCTCAAGAACTTGACTTGCTGACCTCTGGCCAAGAGGAAGTTGAATGGCACACCCGTGACTCTTGCCATTTCTGTGTAGTTTTCTAGACAGGACAGCTTGTCCATCAACCTTTGCGGTAGATAGGCATCCTTCAAGCAGTAAAGTGCAAGACGTCGCCTGGATTCTGGTGTGCCTTCGAACAACTCTGTGATCATGGAATGATGAACATCTTCTTTCTGCTCCCCTAAGAAGTGTGAACAGACTGAGTTAAGGGTGTAACTCCTCAACTGATAGTCGCGCTGTACCAGCTGTAGCATGTCGAGCTGAAGACGCCCGTTGGTATTTGTAGCCTTGGTGTCGCGGTTGCCCATCTGCTTGCTGGAGAAATTTGTCTCCTTTGCCACAGATCTTACCCTGGTACGGGACCAAAAGTCGAAATCCTTGACTTTTAGGTGTTTGGCTCGGTCGAGAAGGTAGGGGAAATCGAAGTTGGCAATATTGTAACCAATGATAATATCCGGATCGACCTGTTCCAAGAAGTTGCGCCATTCGCGGAGCATGTCCTCTTCCCTGTCAAAAGACAGAATCTGGGTAGCCACAATCGGGCTAGTCGTGTCAAGACAGAACACATTCCGGACGAATGGCTTCTTCTCTCCGTACTTTGTGACAATGTTGGCAATCTGAATGACGGAGTCGTGTTGCGGTTCGGGAAAGATGCCCTTGCGGCCAGCGCACTCGATATCGAAGGAGAGAATTCGAAGAGGTGCCATCTTGGACCATTCGCCAACGGGCTTGTGTGCTATTAGATCACGGTAGCTCATCTCGGCTTCGATTTGACAGTTGGAATGTTTATCGGTGACAAGCTGATAGCTGCCTGCGGGAGCCTCCACCCAAGACATACCAGCAATCTGGTGTTTGTTAGCTTGGGGGATCTTGGGGGTAGTGCAAGGGGGTGGCATACCGAGCAGTCGACCATGAACCGAAGCAAATACTGGATATCATCAAAGGTCATGATAGAGCCATCGCTCTTCCACATGCCCTTCCAGTTGGCTTTGTTCGTTTCGATCAATCTTCGAACTCTGGGGAGAAACTTGGGGTCGTTGACGGTGACCTTGATATAAGGGTTTTGTGTGTTGCCTTGAAAGCCGTACATGTTCTCGCGCATCGTCAGGGTGACCGAATGGATGGCCGGTGTGGGCATGGCGAGCTGCGTTTCGAGGAATGCTCTGTACTTGGGGCAATCATCGGGACCAAACGATACAGGAGCTTGAACATAGAGGTAGTGTTTGAAGTCTTTGACATGGAGGAGAACCGAGTTTCCATTCTCAGTAACACCAAACAGCTTAATGGTCGCTTGGCCGCCGTGGAGGAATCCCTCTTCAGCCTCAATGGACTGAAAGCAGAGACTGTCTGTGGCTGGGTTGTAGGTCTCCGGTAGTGGCGGGCGTTCCCAAGCTTGATCCTTTTCCGAGTTGTTCTGTTTCAGGTCTGAGATATCCTGGCTCATGCGTTCAAGCACCTCGCTCTCGAAGGCGCTCTTGGGTTGGGTGGAGGGTATCCTGCCCTTGCCGTCATTTTTGAAAGTTCGGAAGCGGGAAGAGGGAGGAACATCGTCGAGGCGTCTTTTCTTCGTTGAATCTGATGAAGCGGCGGGGAGGTTGTGAATGTTTTTGCGGGCGCTTGATGCCTCGCCGAACGCGCGCTTCTGGGGCAACGCCGAGGGCGCCATTCTGGCTCTTTGAAAGTCGAGTGCCTATGGTCAAGGTCGGCTAGGATAGGATTCACAAAGACGGACGTCTTTCAGGACATAGGGTTATCGTCTTGTGTGAAAGTAGTGTCGTCTCTGGCGAAGAACAAGAAAAGAGCAACGATGACAGCCAAAGAATATGTCTGGTTAGAGAGAGGGGAAGGAGAATGTGAATTGTAAATGGGATGAAATAGGAATCGCGACGATACGCGACGCATATCTTTGTTACGTGACAAGCACCCACTTTTACATCGCACCGTTAATTACCTGTAACTACACCTCTTTAACCCCTGCAGATAGAACGAAGTATCTCTACGTTAGTACCACCACACCAAAGCACCGTTTGCGGAATGACAACGTATTTTCTATCTTCCACGAACCCGAGGGTAATTGTGCCGGTAGTATCAACCCAGTCAAAAATCAAACATATCTTCGAGCTTGTAGCAACCTGAAACTGGATGATGCCACTGAATTGCTTTAATCGAAGCACGTGAGCTCGCGTCAGACCCTAACCCTGTCCTCCCTCCACTTCACGTTATCGCGGTGCAGCGACCGGGGTATGCCCCGCGTCTTCTCTTACCACTTACAACTTTATCAAGTAATTGCATAATCTTACATCACTTCTTGTTCTCCCTTCGAAAGTTGGGCAACAAAGTCTGAAGTATCGCTCACTCGGATAAACGAACTGCAAATTAATAATCTCAATAGTTCAACTTACTGAACGGCCAAAGCCAAAGTCATACCATCTCATTACCTTCAACCTCAAAGTCAAACACTCCCAAACAACATCCAAACAAATGGCCGACCGTCGTCCCGGCCCCAACTTCAAACCCGCTGCTCCCTCACGAACCGCGCCTCCTCCACACACCGGACTCTCTTCCGCCGGAGCAGGAGCAGGGACAAGAGCCGGAGCATCAGTCCGCCGCAACCTCTTCCAACAACCACAACCACAACCAGCACAACCAACCCGACAACCCACTGCTGCTCCAGACTCTCAGCAGTCTCAAGAACACTACTCTCAACAATCCTCTCAGTCTCAGACCTCTCAGACCTACTACCAAAGCAACTTTCAATCACATCCGCACCACCAACAGACTTACCTCACCCAACCTTACTCACAAGCCTATTCCCAACCTTATTCCTATTCCGATACCTATTCCTACTCCTACTCCTACCCTCAAGATTCCCTCCCCCATCTCCAACAATACCAACAACTACCACCCCACCAACCCGACGAAGAAGACACCAAAATGACCTCCTCACAATCCGACCCTCACTCCCACTCCCCAATCGCCGCCATACCAGACCCCGACCTCGAAATAGTCGTCCGCGACCAAGAAACAGGAGAAATCGACCTAGGCAACGACCCTCCCACGCCCCCCTACGACGAGGAGACGGAAGCGATCATGGAGGCGCGGATGGAGCAAGAGAAAGAACGAGAGAAGTTGGCGGATGCAGTGAGGGAGTGGTTGACGGAACATGAGGCGGAAGGGAGGGGGGATGCTGGTGAGATAGAAGGAGGTGGCGGTGGTGGGGGAGGGGGTGGAGGGGGTGGGATGGATACTGAAGGTATGTTTTCGAGCTTGAACTACGCGCGTGGACGAAATGTGGGAGCAACTGACTAACGATGTGCATACAGAACTTCTGGAGGCAGTCAAGGCGAGCTTGAAGGCCAAGGTTGCGGCGTTATCTGAGGATAATTGGATGTTTGAGAGGGAGGAGGTACTCCATTTGCACTAATTGGGGAGCCATGTCTAAGTGACAAGCGGCACGCGTTTATGATCACGACAGGATTGCATTAAGGTAATGGGGGCGTGTTGAGTTCTGTCTGGTTTCATTTCCGCATCCTTTCTTCTGGCACTTCACTTCATTTTCCCTTTGGTCTTCCCCTTTGGCTTGTTGTATTACCTTAGCATAAGCAGCGTATACCCCCCTATGATTACTTCTTTCACCCTTAATGGGATCCCAGCAGACTCTGGACAGGATAGACAGAGCATAAAGCGAAGACAAAATCATACGTCTGTCCCTTCCTGTATCAAACCCATCCTCTCCACACTCCTCAGTGCTCTCAGTCCAGTCCCTCAGCAGTAGGTGCCGCCTCCACCCTCCTCACCGGCGGCCTGCCGCCCGCAGCACCCGCACCACCACCACCGCCGCCGCCGAACAAGCTACCCATCATATCCAGCAGTGGATTCGACTGCCTTGGCCTCTGAATACCAAAGTACATCTCGGCAATCATCTCTAGCGCGCCATCCCACGCTCCTCCCAACTCGGCAAGGTTGCTCGCATATTTCGTCTTCAACTGCCTGAACAGATCGGGTGTTCCCTTTTGCACCGCCAGCAGCAACAGGCCCAAGAAATTCAGCAGCGGCAGGCTGGAGAAGATGCGGATATCACTGCCATGGGAACTCTCCACGTTCTGCACGCCAAGCGATGTGTTATCGGCCGTGAGAGCGGACACAAAGGCGCGATATGACGTGTTGGCCGCGCGGACGTTAGCCAGCAGCAGATACGGCAGGATGGCGCGGGCGGCGAAGAGGGCGGCCGTGTGCGGTTGCTCGCTGTCCTTGTACCACTCGTACTCCATGCGCGTCAGCACCTCGGCCGACTCCTTGGTTCCTAGGATCAGGTGCTTCTCGGCCTCGTCCGTCTCGTGATTCTCGGCGGCTAGGGTGCCGACGACGTGGTGCAGCTCGGGGTCGCCGGCGGGGTAGTCGCCGAACTTTCGTGACCAGCTGTTTAAATGAAAGATTTAGTTCCCTCTCCCTTCTTTTTTAGAAGTCCGTATTACAAGAGAGAAAAAAATACTTACTCAAAAACCTCCTTAACAAACTTCTTCCTCGTCGGCTCCTCAAACTCAAACAGCCTCAAACACGTCAACAGCCGCCCGCGCGACGCCGCATCCGGCTTGACTTTCCCTTGCTTGTACACGTCCACCAGCAAGATGGCGAGATCGCCGCCGGCGCCGCCCGCTCCGGCCTTCAGCAGCGCCTGCGACACGCTGGACAGAATGTCGATGGCGGCCGGCCAGTTCTCCGCTTTTGTGTACCGCGCCGCAACCAGTCTCGTCTCTTGCCCGGCCTCGTACTGCTCTTCGAACTGGCCCTCGGCGATGCGCTTCTGTAGTCGCACAATGATCTTTTGGATCTTGGCGTCTTGTTTTGAGGCCATGGCTGCTGTTGGTATGATGGCGCAAATGTGGTGTGTGATTCTTGTGGATCGGTTGGTGACGGGGGGTTCGTGAGGCTTCCCCTGAGGTGATGTCGTCGGTTACTCCCGTAAGTAGCAGGTCGCGCAATGGTCAAGTTGGTCCGCCGATTGCTCGTAGTATAGAGTGTCGATATGAAGATGCCAACCGAAGCGTCAAGATATCGTTGCGATTCGTCGGTAGCTGAAAGTGTTGAATTGGAAGTTGGGTGGACGGGGAATTCGCGACGATCAAATCCGAGAGACGGGAAGCAGACAGCTCACAGCGTCGAAACCCCACCGACAAGCATCACAGCTCTTGCGTGTGCCCGCCCCGCATGGAAAGATGGAAGGGAAAGGATGATGTCGGAAGTGGGGCGCGGCAGCAAGGTGGGGTATTCACGCGGCAGGCAAAAGCTCTCGGTCTCCAAGAGCTCTGCCAAAAAGGCAAGCGCAGCTGGAACCCCACTTCCCCCTATTTCCGACCCCAGGTTCCTTTGATTGTTGCGCTTTCCGGTTGCGCAAGCTTGACGGCTGAGTTGGATATCGTGCAAAAAGACAAAAACGTTGCTCGAACCAGGTTTCGAACCTGGGACCTTTCGCGTGTGAGGCGAACGTGATAACCACTACACTATTCGAGCTCCGGTTATTGTGTAAGAACGGGTTTAGCTTAGCTGCTTATGAAGCTTATTGTGCATTCCAAGTTTCATTTTTCAACTAGGTAACGACAGAAGAGCAGGCGGGAGCTCATCTCTACTCTTGTATCTTTGTGTTTTGTATCACAGCTCCCACCGTTAGTCTGCGACTCCGTAACACTTGAATACTTAGTCATCACGCACGTCAAAGGAAGGATCATGGAATGACCGGTCACTGTTCTTGCGGACCCTCAATAACAAGTTGGGTATCATGTCTTATTGCAGTCATCACATTACTATCTCTCCCAGCTTTTCTCCCCCGCTTCTTTTGCTCCTTATCGCTAAACATACAAGTACGCAAAACTATTCACTAGTTTTGTGATGGATGTATGTCACATAGAAATAACACATTTCCGAGTCGAATAGAGTTCCGCTATGCAAACCAATCTGCCAAAGCGTCTTACAGATGGCGCTTTAGCAAAGTCGCTGCGTTCCTGAAGAGAAACGTCACAGAAGAATGCCGCAAAGCCAACACTCTCAGTTAACTCCCCCGCTGCTTCTCGCCGCAGCTCGGTTCGAGACTCGACCCCACGTCCAGCCTCAAGACTTTGGGCACCCGGGGCTGAAAACAACTGTCTCTGGGGAGCTCGAATGCAGCCTTGCTCGTTTCGACGGGCTTTCCACCGGAGACCCGCTCTGCTCTCTTTTTAGCGTCTCTTCTTGTTCCACATCGTTCATAGGGTGATCGTCATCTAGGGCCTGGGGCGTTTCCGGCATTCCCGGGTCAGATGGCTTGTGTGACTCGGAGCGGGCTAGATCCAGTAGCTTAGACGCAGTGTTGGAGTCTTTATTTTTGCCAATAGTGAAGAAGGGCTCTTGCTCGAATAATCTGTCCATGAAGCATAGCCACCTCGCAGTACGCTGGGAAGCGGGGGCGCGATCCGAGCCCTGACGATCATTTTCAAACAGCTTCCAAGTTCGCTGGTGAATGCGTGAGAAAGCAACGTTTGGTTCAAACCCCTCATACTCAGGGGCTAATTCCTTTGCCTAAAAGTCCATAGTAGCGCGGCTATACGGTTGCGGGGTGCTGTCCGAAGTCGTCGAGGCAACATGAGTGTTGGGCGTCCTGGCGAGGAATGGATTGTTACTGCGCTCCTGCATCTCTAGGCTCCTCGCCGTTGCAGTACCATCGTCGAGAGGTTTGGTTGGCTTCACAGTGATATCAGAGTCTTCAGTATGGGCGCTGGATCCGCTGGCCTGGCTGCTAACGGTGTTGGTAACGACTTCCGCTTGACCCCAATCGACATCCATCTTGTCCTCGTCAAGGGACACACGCCCCATCCTTTCTGATGTGGCGTCCATTGATGCATCAATGTTCGATGACTCATTTTCCGCGCGCTCTACCTTTTCTTCATAAGGTGGTGTGAGCAGGTCAACTAAATCATTGGAATGCGGAGCACGGTCATCTTCCCGACGTAGGGGAGGAGGGAGACCGTCCACCATATCATGGGCAGAGTTGATGGTAACCTTCTCCGCGCTGTTTTCGTACACCGGTCCGTTGGCAAATTCGACGAATTCTTCGTCGCGCATTTCCTCATCTAGGTCCCCCGCTGATGCGTGATTAGTGGCCATTGAGTCCAGACTGTTAGACCTATTACGTCTCTTCGAGTCCGGAGACGACATCGAGATGGGTCCACGCTTTCTGGAGTCTTCGTGCTGTTCGTGCTCATTCTGCGCCAGCTCTTGGCTGAAGAACTTATTGTCAAACCTGATGAAGGCCTTTAGAGCGTCATTCAAGGGGATTGGTTCAGTGTTCATCGCCTTGTCCGAAGCGTAAATGAGAAGAGGTTCAGTGCCGACTGCGCAAGCCTGCGATATAGCAGCCTCGTGGGTTGTTTTCTAACAATATAACGTTAGCAAGCCCATTCCGTCCATCACTGTTGGTCTCGGTCTCTTGTACAAAGTAACTTACTTCGATCTGCACGGCGTAGTTGTTCTCGGAATAGCACCAAATCTTAAACCATTGTTCCGTAGGAACCTCACCATCGTCGAGGTCAATAAGCTCAATTTCCTGTTTCCGCAAGAACACGGTGTTTGGCTCGCTTGTCACGCCACGAAGAGTAAACTTGGCCGTGGGGACCCATGAATTATCCGATGCAGGAACGGTGAGAGCCTTGCTATGTTGGTTCAAAGCGTCCAAAATGCGTTCTTTTTGTGGCGCAATAGTGCCTGTAGATTGTTAAGTCAGCATCTTGCTACAGTTGATGGCATACGGAAAAAGAAGATGGCCTTAGAGAGTGGCCACAGTAATCATACCTTGCACGATCTTTTCGATCCTGGCTGCCTGTTCTGTCAGAGATTTGATCTTGCGCTCGTAATAAGCGATGATCTTCGCCTCCTCCGGTGAGACTGGAGCCTCATTTTCAGCGCCCGCTAGATAAAGTCGGTAACCATCTCCATTGTCATCAACATCGGAACTTGACTCTTGGAAATTCCTCCAGGATGCACGACTTTTGACTTGCTGGATATGATCTTTGCAGCGTTCAATACTGTCTGTGATCATAGTTTGACGGTCCATAGGTTTGCTCGTTTGGTTGTCGCTCCATGTTGTCAACCTTTCCTCCTCCTGCACACATTTGTGATGTGCGTACGCAAGTCTTGATAGATCTGCTTGCAGTTCGTTGATTTTCTCTTCATTGGATGCCAAGTATCGGTCAAGGTATATCGTCTCGGGTATGTCAATAGCTGCCGGGAGTCCCTGTGACGCTCTCAGCCCAATCGTGAGTACCTCGGGCAGCTTACTTATGGTGCTGTAGAGAGCGCCGTCGAGTGACTCTATTGAAGTATTCCGGTCCATCCAAAATGCCTTATCAAGACAACCGTACAGGTTTCCTGTGGTAAGGTCAAAACCTTCGCAGTACACGGGCAATATGTTGACATGTTCTTCTGAAGAGCCTTCTGCTGTGCCGTACAAGGACTTTTTAACACACATCGTGAGATCGTCCCAGCTGCCATCATTTTTGGCTGTCAGCATCTCCATGTGGCTGTCGAAGAATTCCTGCTCGCTATCCCAGCGCTCATCGACATCGGGAGCTTTGCAGTCCGCCAAGATGTCTGCCGTTCCGTAAGCCCTTTCCGTCGAGTCCAGGAATGCTATCAAACGATGAAGCTCGTCAGACCACGGGGGAAACAACTGTTCCCGTCCCGAGCCAATTTGTTCATTACGTGCCTGTAGCTCCGGGGGAAGGATCTTCTGTCCCTTCCACCATTCGCTGTTGCTTCCATAGCCGTACTCCGGCACAGTGCCTAACTGGAGAAGCGCATTCCGTGCGGCGGGGATGGAGTGTAATATCGTCAAGATACCACCGATACGGTGTCGGTTGGTCGTATTTTCGAAACGGTTCCTCAAAAAAGCCGGGCTCCCGGGAGTCCTTGCCCTACTGATTGGTCTTGGATCAGTTTGACGAAGTCTGAGAGGAACCATGGCCCATTGATTCGGATCATAGTCCGTTCTGTTCGCTGGACCAAAATATGCGCCATTGCTAGTGACACCTGACTCTTGGGGCGGAGGTGGAGGGGGCAACTGCGGCGGCAATGAAAGTCCGTTGGTACTCGGCTGAGGGGTGTGCATGCCCGAGGGATTCATGGAAGCCGCAAGGGCTTGTTGTAGCTGTGCGTCCTCTTCCTGTTGGTTCGTCGGGGCGCCGGAAGGATATGGGCCGGTAGTCATGTCCACAGCGCGTCCGATAGGAGACCGGTTGTCAACCCTCGAAGGAGGCCGGGATGGAGCAGCGGGATCATATCCCGGGTCGTATCCGTAGAGGACAGGGTTGTTGTCTGGAGGCTGGATATGAAAAGCTAAGACGAGCTTGTCAGCAGAAGATTGAGACATGGGATTTAAGCAGTTCTAGGAGTCGAGGAAAGACAGGGAGCTTACACTGGTTGGGCCCATAAACAGCTGTAGCTCCATCACCTTCACGGTTCGCATTGAACACGGTCTCATCCCAGGCGTATGCTCTTTGGAACTGTACCCCGAGCGTCAGTATCCGATTCTGTCCTAACATGAACCCCGTGGGATAGCGCACTGGAATCTAACCTTATCCACGTCGTCTAAGATCATATTGATGACCGCTTCCAAGTCGCCATCTTTGGCTCGCAAAGCAGCTGCGATGGTTGGCTCATCATCGTAGTTGGTGATGGCGCGCACCATTTGGATTTTCTCCTGGTAGTCATCCATGGTGTCCGGATGTTCCTCTTTTGCGCCGCTAGCCCTATCACCGTCGTGCGTAATGTAGTCGGCTTTTGCGATCGCTCACTATGTGCCGCCAACAGTCCCGGCGTCAGGCGCTCCTGGTCGGAGCGTGCCGCAGGTAGTTGAGATGTAGCTGGGCTGCCACTGATCGAGGGAGACTGTGGCCACAGGGGTCGAGGGGGGGAAAAGCAGTTTGCGTCGGTCAAGAAGGGGTGGAGAGTCCTGATCGCGAGAAGCTCTATCGATTTATGTAAAGCTGTATACTGAGTCAAAGAGGGGCGGCAAAATGTATGTCGAGTGGAGGACCGAAGCGAGAATGAGAGAGTTGGTAGGTAAGTTTGCGCAGGTTGCTCTGACTTGATGATGTCGGCGGGGCAGCGGTGGTGACCTTGATGGGTAGGGCCTGCGAGACGAGACCGGGGGTCTGGGAAGGAGACGTAGAATGTGTTCAAGTTGTTGAAGGAACGGACGGCGATCTTGGCGTTCGTCTAGCTACCGGGTTTTAAAAGCGAAAAAGATGAAGCGGGCGAGGGATAGCTCTGCTCTTGCTTTTTGTTGTTGTTGGACGAAGACAGGGCGAACGGGATGATGGGAAGCCAAATTGGGATGTTGTTTGCCTTTACGCTGTCGGACGATGCAAGAGAGCCTGCTTGGTACCCGAGCCCTGTACCTACWGTAGGTACGTAAACAATGCGGCAGGGGGAGCTACTGAATGATGGGCAAGAGCTGCGCCGGATTGCGGGGAAGGGGGAATGGTTTTGAGGCACTTCGTTTGCCTTGAAGGGTAAACATGGACGATGAGGATGAAAGCCAAAGAGAGGTATACTTTGTAATGTCGGTCAGGTATCCTTCGATTTCTGGTCGGTCTTTTACTCGTTCACATAATTTGTTTTGTTTGCAGTGTACAGAGATCCCATGAGGGGACGATGGAGGGGCTTCGGAGGTCAACTGCCTCGGCCACTGAGTGGACATCCCCGGGCCCTTCGTCACTGTGTTAGGGGAGGTCTTCTGTTCGACATCGTGCACGGGCCATTTTGGCTCTCGGATCTTGGGGCGATGCCAACGCGGGGCTACACCCTGTCTTCACTCCATGAACGAAAGTTGAATGTCTATAGCTCTAGTCTAGACGTTTCCGCTAAAGGTAATCTATGTAACTATGAAGCCAGACCGCTTCCCGTCTTTTCCAATGTCTTCCGCTGTTCAAGAAGACTATGGCTAAGGATAGGCAAGTACCTAGGTGACGGTGTGTCTTTGTATGTAAAAAGCGACCAATGAAATTCCCGCCAGACATATCTGCTTGAGAGACCATGAAAACGCCCAAACACACCTGGAGTGTCCCTGACGCTATGCAAATATAACGGGTAGAAAAGAACAAAAAGAGAAAATAAAGGAGGTATATCATCATCATCCTTACCCAGACCGACCCAGATCAGCTTGACAACAACCGCTGCTGCTGCTGCTGCTGCTACTGTAGAAGAACGTAGCAACCAAACAAGTCCGTCTATTGCTTCGAGTTGGAATCGTCGTCGTCGTCCTCGCTCCCCTCCTCCCCATCCTCAAAGTCCTCCATCTCGTCGTCATCCCCGGTGTCACTACCACCAAAGTCGAACTCCTCATCCGACTCGGCCCAAAAGTCGTCGTCGTTCTCCGCCTTCGGGGGCGGCTTTTCCTCGAAGCTGACCGGCATCTCGAATCCTGGCGGGATATCCTTCTTTGACCTCTCCACCGTTTCCCGGGCCATCTTGTTGTAATCCTCTCTGCGGTCGCGGTACAGGACGCCCGCGTCCACGTTGGCGGGGCTGTTGATCTCCGGGTCGTCGAGCAGCAGCAGAACCGACCTCAGCACGCTCTCGGCGCCCTGGAGCGGCGACCAGCGCTCGCTCGCCTGCTCGCCAGACATCAGGTCCTCGCCCGGGGTGTGCAGGATCGAGATGCAGAGCTGGCCGTCCGGATACACGTTGGGGTGGGTGATAGGGATCAAGAAGCGGAACTTGGGCGGCTGGTACGGGTATTCGTCCGAAAACACCATCTCGGCCCGGAAGTAGCCCCCGTTAAAGGCGCTGTCGGGGTTGATGACCATGAGGCCGAAGCGCCACTTGAGGATGTTGAGGGTGGCAGAGTCGTCCTGTTTGTTCCGGGCAAGTGAGGGTCAGCCAATGTTCCGTGATAAGGTATAATGACTCTAGAATCGGCATACGGGTACTGCGCCCGACGAAGTTATTCCAAGGGACAGACCGGGAAGTAAAGAACGAACGGGGTCAGAAACGTACATCTTCAAAATGAATCCACTTCTCTTTTCGTAGCGCCTTCATCTCACTCATCAGGCGCGTCGTTGCGCCCGACGCTGTTGTCCTGTACGACATGGCGGAATGTGGTTACGGAGGTGAAGGCGAGAGGTGCCGGTGGTGGAGGTTGACAAAAGAAAGAATGGGCTGCCGCTGGAGAAGCCCACTTTGCTTCGTTGGTGGTGGTGGTGAGGTAGGTATGTTGTGGTGGTTCGTCAAGGGATTCGACACGCAAATGCTGACGAAGAGTCCTCTAGTGCGCAAGATCCGGGGGGCACGAGAGGAGAATGACGGTACTTGTAGTTTGAGGGGATGTTGGTAAGAGGCGGGGGTTCAGGAATATTGTTGGAAGGTGGTGAAGGTTGGAGTGGGTATTGATATTTAAAGAGGGATGATAACGATAACCAAACAATGGAAATAGACTATGGAAGCACGGACAGTCGCAAGGTACAAAGGATAGAAGCTAACGGTTTGTCACGATGCTCTCTTTTGGGAAGTGGGAATCTTAAGGTTGGGTGGGCGGAAAATCAAAGGCTGGGCGGTGACAATCTGGAACAATAGAGAGGTTGCGAGTCAGGAGAAAAGCAAGGTCGGGCGGGGAGAACAAGGGCGTCACGAGCGTCACAACCGGATCAGGAAAAGGCGAGTGAACTACGATGGGAGCGATGGAAGAGCGATGGGATCATGGGAAGGTCACGCCTCCACGGGCGAGGACCCGGATGGAGGATTCGTTGGGCAGTCTCTAGCACGCACTCTCCAGTCTCGCAGCCCAGACCATTTGTGAGGTTATTGACTTCCCTTCTTCCATGTTAGTGCAGCAGCCGAGCTGAGCGAGGCACAGGGGGATCCTGTCAACTACCTGTCTCGCCTTGTCAATGGTGGTCAACGCCGCTGCACAATGGCGGTCTCGGGCTCTCGGCATGAGACCAATAGTATCGCCAAAAGAGGGAGGCGGTAATCCCTTCCATGTTATCCTATTTGCCCGTCAGCCTTTAGAAAGCAGGCGGAACCTCCCAGAACGCTTTGTTTTTGCTGCTTGGCTTTGACTGGAAAAGCAAACTTTGATGCTGGGTTTTATTGTCCTCGGTCCAGATGACAACTTGAAAGTAAACCTGTCAGACTAGGTCTCTATGTACACGCAAGGCGAGGGAGACAGGACGGCACAACGGCACAATATCTTTCTAGGCTGCTACTGACAAATGAGCATAGTGATAGGGCATCAGGGGCATGTTGGTGGTCTGAAATGCAGTTATCGGATGTTTTGTAGCTCTGACAACATGCACTAACAAATTCCCCAGGAAGATCATGGTCCACTGAAGCGACGCAGTTGTTGCCAGTGAGATTCGAACGGTGTTCCATCAAGGGACCTTGATCGCATCCACTTCTGCATCTGCGTTCTGGCATCATATACCCATCATTTAATACACTTTGCTGTATACACGAGTAGTATCTGACGAAACACCAGGAAAGTACTTCTAGACCAGTTCGTAATCTCTCTGCATGGACCGTGAATTCCGCCCTCGCAGTTTCACGATCCGGTGGGTCATAGTCGGCAAGGACCTTGATAGTTACTCAGGTTCTCCGCGATCGGTTGTGTTCCGCTTCCATGATTGCATGTTAACCTCTCGGGGGTGGCCAGCAAGGTGCTTATTCGAGATACCGAGATGGTCGGCCAGGACGTTTCACTTCCAGCAGAAGGGTTAGGGTTGTACGTGAGACTGGCAACTTGGTGTGTTTCAGGGGCTGTCACTAGGGATGAAAATAAGAAGGACTTCGGATGAGATGACTACAATACAATACTGGTTTGGCTGTTTGGTTTGGTTCTTCGGCCTGGGACGTTTGAACAGGGGAGGTCTGAGGCTCTTATTGGCCTCCTAAGAGCGAAACCGGTCTTATGCCTCTCTCCGTCTCCTCCACGACTGGAAGATATCATGATGTCTACGGTGGTTGTAACCAATAGAAAGCCGAACGCTTTCCTATATCCAGCAAAGTGTTGGCGTTTTCGTACCAAGCTAACAAGCAAATCAGGGTTGGATTGTAGAGCAATGATAATTCTGAGTGGGACATCGTCCTGAGAGGCGCTGCTTTTCTCATACTAGCGATACAAGTGTGTATTTATACACACATCCAACCGACCTCCACCCAGCTAAAGTAACCTAGCTATTTACCCCAGGGCCTCAAACACCCAACCGACGATCAAGCTGACAAGTCGTAATAAATGCACCTCCCCGTCCTGAAATTATACACAAACGCGTGCTCCGACCCCTTCTTGGCCTCCCACTCCCACCTCCACCCCTTCAACATATCGTGAATCTCCTTGACGTACTTCTTCTCGCTCGTGCCCACATTGTGTTCCACCTTGCGCCAGCTCTCCGCATCGCTCAGGCTCGTCCGCCGTATCATCTCCATCACGTTATCCGACGTCTCGATCGCGGCGATCGGCCCGTCCAGGAAGCTCTGCAGCAGCCTGGCCGCGCTCGTCTGCGCCTGCTCCACCACCTGTCTCCTATTAAACTTCTTGCTCTTCGTCTGTGCCACGAGCACGTGCACCTCCTGCTCGCGCTCGCCGTCCGTGCCCAGGAACAGCCCGCTGTTCAGCTCGGAGTTGTTCATGCCAAAGGACGAGAGACCGCTGCCGCCGCTGCCGCCGCCACCGCGGAACTTGATGGCAGACAGCCCGGACGACATGCCGCCGCCCGTGCCGCGCATGAGGGCGTCCCTGTTCTCACGCATCTCGGCTTTCAGCCAGTTGAGCAGCTCCTTGGCGGGGATATCGGCGTCGGGCGCGTCCTTGCGGCCCATGGTCTTGATTTTGAGCATGTTGTCCTGCTTGATGATGACGATCCACGAGTACGACTCGTCGCGATACTTGGAGAGCAGGTCTTCGGGCGAGCGGGCGTCGCGGGCCAGCTCGGCCGAGATGCAGTGCGCCCAAAGCGTCTGAACGAGCTCAATGCCCGAGGAGCGGAGGACTTCGGGGTCGAAGGAGGCGACGAGGACGTCGCACCGTTTGATGTTGAAGAGCCCTTGGCTCTCTTCTTCGGCCACCTTTTTGAGGAACGCTTTGCCGGTGGCTTTCGGGACGGGCTTGGCTAGCTGCTTCTCCCAATTCAGACTGAAGCCTACTGCATGGCGCTCTTCGAACCGGTTGCCGATCTTGGGACGGTGTTCCTTAATCAAGCTGTCGTAGCGGCCACCGGCGGCAAAGACATCTTTGACCTTTTTGTCGTACAGACAAGAAAAGAGAATACCACCGCGGAAGAAGGCTTCGTTAATGCTACTCAAAGGAGCAATGTAGATCTTGTTTTGAACGCCGAACCGCTTTGTGTATTCGTACACCTCTTTGAGATGAGCCAACGTTGACGAAGCCTGTTGGTAGTATTCCGTTCCCTCGAAAAGAAGCTTGATCTTCGAGATGGCTTTGCTCGGGGTATCTAAAACAAGTGGTTAGTTGTTGCCGTGGATATTTTACTGTGTAATGGCACACTTACCCCTGAAGTCAAATCTCTGTAGCTCGTCCACGCTGGTTGCCGATATACCCACCATGGGCGATCTAAGCTCACCACGCACCTTTTGCCACGTAAAGTTGCGAATGTTGAGCTTACTGAGGACCTCAGCAGCAGCCCTCCGTGTGCCCATTTCCACGCCGCAGTACTCGAAGATAAGATTCAAGAGGTCCGAATGCCCAAGCTGGAAGCAGATGGGGGTGGATGACACGGTAGGGAAAGCAGTCGCGATCTCGTCCAGAACTTTGATGACCTCGGCCTCTTTCAAAGCAAGATCCAAGGCATCTGAAGTGACAATGTCAAAGTCGACTTCTCCATACACATCAGGCTGACCACCGCCGTGACGATCACGGAAGATGTTGCCAAAGGAGTATGACTTTTGGGCAACGGGGCTGTTTGTGATTCTTGCGAGAGAGCGAGCATGGCCCATCATCAAATCGAAGGGCAGCTGAAGAACCGTACCGTTCTGATCCAGTAGATGGACCGCATTCTGACCGTAATGTGAAGAGCTGGGATACAGGCAGGCGGTAGGGGCCTCGACTGCGCCGTGTCGCCGGAAAATGGATATCAAGGTGTCTTTGACGATGAACTGCCGCATGAGCTCCTGGGGTGATGGCCCAGATGAAGACATGTCCCAGGCATAATCCTTTGCTTGTTCGATCGGCCTGGAGAACAGAGTTTCGAGCATCTTCTGGTAGTAAGGTGAGTTGGGATCCGACAATCCAGCAATCGCACGCCGTATCGCTTCGCTTTCCATTTGGATGGGGAGCTTGCCACTCTTCATGAGCTCTGAGCTCGAAGGACGCTCTTTAGGGTTATGAGTGAGCAGTGACAACAGAACCTCGAGATGGTTTTTGTCCATATGCTTGAAGTCGGCGGGCAAAACGGGAAGGGATTGGCGCAGCTGCTCAAGGACCATGGCGCGCTGCATCCCAAGCATGGGAGGGTACGACATCTCAAAGAAGATTACACCCAAGGAATACATCTACGAATGCTGTCAGTCCAGTCGACCAAGCCTAACATGAGGGATGGTGAAACTTACATCAACCTTTGAAGTATAAGAGCCGCTGCCACCCGTCCTAACCTCAGGGGCAACGTAAACTGCTGTGCCGATGCTCCTGGTCATGTCGCTTGCATCCAAGCTTGCTGTTGACTTGTCTATCGCCAACTGTCCGCTGGTGGCCAGTCCAAAGTCGCCGATCTTCACATTATCCAGGCCGTCAGGTCCTGAAGAGATGAATATATTTTCGGGCTTCAGGTCACGATGAACGATGTTGAGGCTGTGAATGTGGCAGAGGCCTTCTAAAATTTGGCGGAATAGGCGCCAGATCTCAGCTGTTTCCTTAGACAGATTCCGAGAAATCAAGTCGCGCAGTGTCTGAAATAGTTAGTATTGTCTGCCAGGATTGATTTTGGTATGAAATTGAACTTACCCGCTTCTCACAGTACTCCATGGAAATGTACATCACTGTCTTGTATGGGCGAGCACTTCCTCGGCGAGGACGACGTCCTGTGACACCGAGGTGGTTCTTGCCGCTCACAGTGGCGGCATCGTCATCCGAGTCACTGCCGGATCCGTCTTCTTCGTCTTCCTCATCTTCATCGTCATCCTCTTCTTCACATGAGCTGTAATCGTACTCAATACCCGGGTGGCCACTGGAGGACATGAAATCCAGGCCTCGGCTTTTGCTCTCGGCAAACTCGATATTAATGCCGTGGGATATCGTGACCTGAGAGCTGTCTGTGATATCCGTGGCACCACCTTCCGTCGAGGTATCGCCTTCTGTGTCCGCGTAGTCCGGCACCTCCTCGAGCCATGTGTTGTAGTATCTGACTACAGCTGGATGATTCATCTGGGAAAGCAGTCGGACTTCCTTCAGAATCTCAGATAGTGTCTCTTGCGACCTTTGGGTGATCTTTTTGATGGCGTATAGGTGACCATCAATCATCTTGCGGGCTCGGACAACCTCTCCAAAGCCTCCTTTTCCAAGGCGGGCCTCTTCCACATAGTCTTGCCGATATCTGGAAGACATGGGTCCGCGACTCATTGAGTCGTGCCTCATTCTCTGTGGGATTGTTTGCGGCATGGGCATCAAAGAACCCGGCACAGCAATGTCCTCGTCATCGATAATGGGCGCGTTGGTGGCAAGGAATTCGCTTGAGCTCAACTCAAAAGCCCGCGGACGCTTCTTGGGGTCGGACTTGAAGAACTTGGAGACCAGTTCTTCCAGCGGAGCCGACAAAGAAAGAGAATCCATCAGTGCGGAAGGCGAATGATACTTCTCGGCAACATCCAAACCGAAGATCATCTGGAGGAAGACGATGCCAAAATCCCAGACATCGGTCTTTTGAGTGTATTGAGGCTTCGATACACCTGCGATTTCAGGCGGAAACCAGTATGCGGATTTGGCGGCTCTTGAGGATGTCAGCGTCTTTATCTTTGTACAGAGGTTGTGAAGTTCTCTCTGATAAAACGCATCAGTTATCTTGGGTACTATATCCCCCGCCTGGTTTCTGTAGAGGAGAATGTTGGCTGGGTGAAGGTCCTGATGAATGATTCCGTTATTGTGTAGAAATGCAAGTGCTTCCAGAAGGTCGGCCGTCCATATCTTTGCCTTGTTGGTGTCAATGTGGCCCGCTAGATCGAGAAGCTCTTCAATGGGCCCCTTCGTGGCGAGGGGCGTCAGAATGCTGACGGTCCAGATGGTCGGCGCAGAAGAATCGGTGTCGCTGATGCCTCGATCGATCCTGAAGTCAAGGAAGGGAAGCAGATTCTGATGGCGAAGCTTTTTCAGTGTTTCCATTTGTGACTCTAGATACTGCAATTGCTTCTTGAACTGAGCCGAATCCTTTCCGTGTGACTTGACTTCTACTTGCTTCAAGGCTAGGCTGGGGCGCACTGTTCTGGCGGACAGGACTGGTTTGACCTTATAGACGGTGGTGATGGGACCTTCGCGAAAGACAGTTTTGCCGATGACGGTTTGGAAGAACAAGGCATTACCGGAGCCATCAGTGATCTTGCAGGGCTGATCAAACATGAGCGTCTCGTCAGTCTCGCCGGGATCTTGCGGAGCACGGTCAGGGGATAATTGGTGGCTCCTGTTCTTCTTTCTGGATTCTTTTGCTTTATTTCGCTGGCGCTTGAGTTCTTCCTGGAGCATGTCTTCGAGGACTCTTTCTTCTTCTTTGCTCTCTTCGAGCTTCTTCCGTTCCTCTCGCTCCTTTTCGCTCTGCGCTAACCTTGCCAGCTCTGCTTCGTGGGCTGCCCTCTCCTCTTCAAGGGAGGGGATTTCCAGCCCCTGGACCTTTTTCTGAGCGGCTTCCTCCAGGATATCGCGGATTCCCTCGACAATCTGGTCTATCATCTCCTGTTCCGCTTGCGCGTAGATCTTTGGCTGTGTTTCCACAAACTTTTGGATCTTGAACTTGGTCGATTCTCGTAGACTATGATCATCCTTGATGGTCAGCAATGGAGGAGATTTTGGGTAGGTGGCCACCATGACAACACCCAGTGTCACTGAGAGCTCTTGGTCAGATGAGGGTTTGATCTTAATGTCAAAACGGGGTTCTGATTTCTGGACGGATGTTAGTGGACGACACTGTGAGAAGAGATGAGATGTCAGATCTTACCTGCCATGCCCCATGTGCAGCTTCATGTTCAGTAAAGTCTTCGCCATAGATGGCCTGCAGCACCATTACTTCACTCTCCTGGACTTCCTGATAATGAGTCTTTGCTGGTGGGGTTTGCCCCGGGGCCTTGAGCCCGGGGAAACTGGTGTTGTCTTCATTGTTCTTCTTGGGGGTTTGTTGTTGGGCAGGCTTCTTCTTGCCGCCAGGTTTCTTCCACGCCATGGCGAGCTGTTCTGCTGGGCAGAGAGATCCTTGTATTAATCAGTGAGTCTTGTTAGTCGTTGTGAAAAGGGAGTTAGTCTAGTGTATTAGGCCTCATGCAACGAACACAGCCGAGATGGCTGCGAGACTTCACTGAGCGGAGCCCATCTTAACTCGTGATAGACTGGGTATGAAAGGGGAAGGGGGAGAGAATCTGGAAGGGGCAGGGTGAAGGTTGGGTAGGTGGAAATTGAGTGACGTGGTCAGCAGTCGCTTTCCAGAAGTGAGTGGGAGCAGAGGAGATGGAAGATGGGTGAAGTGGACAAGTGGGTGACTCGTCGAATGACTCCAACTGTGACTTGGAATGGAAACCCGTGAATGTCTCCAACAACAGGATGGACCAGAGTCCACTGACGACAACAGCATCCATCCCGCTGTTCAGCTCGGGCCTGATAAGGTCCCCCCAGCGAGTCCAGAGAAACTTCCCAGCGCTGTGGGCGGGTACTAGCGGGTCCCTCAAGGTTCACCGACCGAGGGACACCGTGTGGCGCGTTGCACTGTCACGGAGCTGACCTTGCACTGGGCTTGACTGGTAGAACTGGATGATGGGTGACATGGCACCTGCAAGAATGTTAGCGGCTGCGGCTGGCACACGGGCGGCGGGGAACAGTGGAAGTGGGGCCCGAGCAAGGAATGGAGGCAAAAGTGGAGACCCCGCAGTCCCACTTGGGAACCTGAATTGAGATCTCTGCCGTGCTCTGTTGTGATGGCACTGACCAGACACTGACAGGACGCTGGCGGACGTGCTTTGGGCCTGCCATCAGTGTCAGGTCAGCTCGGCTTCAAACCCCGTTCGTTCTCTCCTCCCGATCCCGATTCCCATTGGCTCCCTTCTGTCCTGTTCAGGGAAAGAGTAAACAAATCACCCACTCGCGCTCGACACCAACAAACAGGAGTTCTCCATCGCTCCCGACTGCGACACAGCCTGCCGAGCCTGCTTGCGACACACACCTACAGAGCGCGATTCCGATTCCCATTCTTACCTCTACAACCTCCATAAGCCACCATCAACCAACCCCCTCCTTATCGCGCGAACCATATTCGAGGGGCCTATTCCCCCATTTCCGACCGCCCAGAGTATGCTGCGCTAGACTCCGCTTCAACTTCTTCATCCATCACCGACCGACACAATGATTAGTTGGGCGTTGAGGCGCAACAACAACTCGAATGCGCAAAATGCACAGGGCGCGCCCGATGCCGGTACGGTTGCAGACCATTGCAGGAGCCTCAGCGCATTCATCTTTTCGTTGTTTACTCTGACCATTTGGCCCAGATGAATCCACCAACCAGCTCGATGTCCCCGATACTCCAGCGCCGGTCTTCGCTGTGCGCGCCTTGAAGACTGCCTTGTTCGGCACACCCGCCAAAGACTCGAAAAAGTCCGCTCCTATGCCTGGCCCCCATCGATCACCCACGAAACCCACCGGCATTCTCTTGACTCCGGGTGTTGGCGCAGCTCGTCGCAAACGCGTTTCCTTCGGTCATGGCGTTAAGGCGGGATCGGCCCTGGATTTGACCGCAACGAGTGGCCTTGGGGCTGACGGTCAGGCCTCCAAACCAAAAACCCGATTGAACGAAATTCTCGAAAATTCACGGACCAGGCCGCAAACCGCGGATAACGGTGTCAAGACGTTTTCGGCCGAAGATGCATGGGATGAAGATGATGTCGAGTATTATGATGACTCGGATCTTGAGACAGATATCACAGATGCCACGGTCGATCTCAACGAACCACACTCGCGTTCTGGCAGGTACTGGAAGGCCGAGTTCGAAAAGTATCACGCGGATGCGAGGGCGGAAATGGAGAAGCTGGTTAGATATAAGCAACTCGCAAAGTCCTACGCAAAACTGAAAGATGCCGAGGCCATCGACTTGAACAAGAAGCTCAAGGAGGAACAGGAGAGGGTCCAGCAAATGGAGGAGCAAATTGCCGAGATGACGCGCCACGTCAATCTCTATTCGAAGCGAGGTGGTGCCGAGGCCAACAACGGGTTGATAGAAGAGCTTAATCGGCAAAAGGCTTTGACGCAAGAGTACAGGGCCCAGGTCGAGGAATTGGAGGAGATACTGCGCGAAGATGAAGAGGATCATAATGACTATCAGACCGGGAGCCATGCTTCATACAAACGACGGATCGCATCGCCAAGAACTCATCGGACACTTTTGGAGGCCCAGCGAGAACTTAGGAAGGCTAGGTCACAGGTTAGGGAACTTGGAAAGCTTCGGGATGAGCGGGACCGAATGAAGACAGAACTTAAATTCGCCGAGCAACGAGCCAGCGCACTCACCGAGGAGAACAAGAAACTCAATAGTGAGGTGGTGCTGAGCAATTTCAAGGTCAAGGATTTGGAGAAACGGCTGGCCGAATCCAAGAATGAGAATCTGGTCAAGGACAATGAACTCCAAAAACTCAGGGCGGATTACAACAAGTTGAAGGAGGACGCCAAATCCCGATATGTCGAAGCGAGGGAAGTTTTGGAAAAGAAGAACGACAAAATATCCGAACTTCAGCAGGAGATTGCAACCCTCAAGGCAGAGACGATCGAGTCCAAGTGGGCGGCGCGGATGAAGAACCTGGAGGCGAAATTGAAAGCAAGCCACGACAAGATCAAGGAGGCAAATGACCGAGAAGAAGCACTCAAGTTCCTGGAAACGGCCGAGGAGGAGAGCACGTTGCTGTTCAAGGAGCTAGATGCGCTCAGGAAAACAAGCGTTCAACGAGGGCTTCTGGCTCCCGCACCAGCTGCCGGAGCCCAGAAGAGAATCAGGACCAACACGGGCGACATCAAGCGGTACAGCTACGAGGACGAGGCATTGGTTTCTTCTCGTGCGTTTCGAGAGAAGATAGAGGCAGACATGGGCAAAAAGCCTTTAGGATTCGGTGAAACCGCCAAGCAACAAGCACCTTTGTGGACGACCAGCCAGCCTGAGCGGACAGCCACATCGCGTAGGACAACAGCAGGGACTACCACGACAGCCGGCTCATCTGCCGCTGCCAGGACTCTCCGAACAAAGCCCAGCTTGGAGGACATTCTAGGCAAGAAGCTGGACAAGCCATGGACGAGCACCAAGGCGACGGCAACAACGGCTGCTAACACTGGCTCTCAATTGCCGACGACAAGGAGGACGCGTATTGCCCGGCCTCTCTCCAACGAAGTGCCCGAGCTTGAACCATTCAAGGCTCCCACTTCTCACTCCTTCAAGGTGCCGGATCTTGAGCCCTTCAAACCAGACGTGGTGCCGCATTCAAACATTGTGCGTCTGGAAGGGTTTGACATTGACAGCAGCTCCGTCTGGAACGTCGGTAGCACTACACCCCCTCCGAAGACATCCACAACATCCACATCACTTCCCGCAGACCGCCGGGCGGCAGCCATTGCTCGATTACAGCGCAAAAGAGCCGAAAGGGAGAAGGGGCTGGGTGACAGGAATAAGGAGAACCTGTGGCCTTGATAGTGGTGTGCATATCTCTTTATCCTTCGCGGTTATAATGTTTGTAGCTTCATTTGTACATGGCGGGCAATGTATGGCAAGGCAATAGGCTTCAGGTGAGGCCGGTGTTAGATCACCTCGGTTCTGCAATGGGCAGGCAGGAATGGATGGGTTACGGTCACTGTTTATAATCCAGGAGGAAGCATTGCGCGGTGTTTAAGGATCAGGGGATATGGGTTTCCTTATCTAGGGATCGCTACGTTGTGTCTGTTGTAACGGCGTTATTCGGCGTCCATCTTTATGAGAAAAGCTAGCGACGAGTCCACAGCATGACCGAAGCGACGAAAGAAAATAATTACATCTGTCACCGTTGTTTTCATGTCGTCGCGAATCCCCGTTGTCATAATGAGCCGTTATTGTTGATTTTGTTTAGGTAGTTCTAGAACGATGCATCGTTGATAAGGGACGCGCAGGTTTGCCCCGCTTTACAAATGTTTCTTAGCAACAACAACAACAACCGACCAGCCATGTGTTACTATCACCACCCACTTAAAAGACAAGTATTTCCATTCAACTCACGAACAGCTGAAAAGTGACGCTGGTTCGTTCGTCAAGAGTCAAGATGTCACAATTACAACATGGAAGAGCCACATCCGACGAAGCTGAAGCAATTGAGAACGAGATCGCCGACCTCGAAAGACGCTTGGCTGAAGCCAAATTGAAACAGAGACAGGCTCAACAACAGCGCAATAGCACACAAGAGTCTGAACTAAAAGTGATATCAGGTGAGTTACGCCTTGGTCTACCCTTTACCTTTCCCATCATCATTTTCATTTCAAACCTCTAAACATCATACAGACCCTCACTAACGCAAACTCTCCAGTCCCCTCTCCCTCCCAAACCATCCTCCACTCCCCAGCCAACCACTTCCTCCTCCTCCTCTCCGACTCCGCGCTCCCTCTAGGCTCCTTCGCCTTCAGCAGCGGTCTCGAATCCTACCTTGCCCACAACAAACTTTCTTCTTCCCCTTCCCCTTCATCCACACCATTCCCCAACAACAAAACACCCAAAACCAAACCCCCACCACCCTACTTCACCTCCTTCCTCCCGCTCTCGCTCTCCTCCTACGCCTCCACCACCCTCCCCTACGTCCTCGCCGCCCACCGCGACCCGACCCAGCTCGCCCTTTTAGACGACACCCTCGACGCAACCATCGTCTGCACCGTCGGCCGGCGGGCCTCGGTCGCGCAGGGCCGAGCGCTGCTTTCCATCTGGGAACGCTCCCTTTCGACGTCGCTACCGCCTTCCTCTGCTTCTGCTGAAGCGGCTGCTGCTATTTTGAAGCCGTTTTCGGCTTTACTTAGGTCTTCGGGGGCATCATCTTCTTCTTCCAACACCAACCCATCAAGCAGCACAAGCGGGTGGAACGACCCCCCACCCGTCTCCGCCCACCTGCCCCCCTTATTCGGCGCTATCTGCGCGCTCGTCGGGCTCTCGCTCGAGCAGACGGCGTACGTCTACCTGCTGAGCCACGTGAAGGCGCTGGTGAGCGCGGCGGTGAGGGCGGGCATGTTTGGGCCCTATCAGGCGCAGAAGACGCTGGCGAGTAGACAGGTGCAGGAGATGATTGCGGCGGTGGTGGAGAGGGAGTGGGAGACGGGGGTGGAGGAGGCGGGGCAGAGCGTGCCGGTTATGGATTTGTGGGTTGGTAGGCATGAGGTCCTTTATTCGAGGATTTTTAATAGTTAAGGGATGGGAGGGTGGGAAGGGTATTGGAAAGGAAGGGTAGAGGGAAGTACCCGGGGATGTGAGTGGGAAACGGGCTTTTGTTTACTTTGAAAAGGGGGCGGATGAGTCAAATCATGGTAGCAAACTTGTAGGATACGTTCGAACGCTCTTGACTTGGTATCTTATTCTTTCTATGCCAATAATCGCATGCATTCCTGTAGCCCCATTCTCTTGTCATCATTACCAAAAAAAACTTCTTCCCGCCCATGTCTCAGTCGCTATCATCATCACTACCATAAGCCACCAGCGGTCCCGCCGAGACAGGCGCCTTCGGTTTCGCCGCAACCGCCACTCTAGCAGACTGTAGCGCAGCAAGCGTGCTGCCAGACAAAATCCCACCGGCACTCTGTTGTTGTTCCTGAGGTTGTGCCTCATCTTCCTGCTCCTGTCCCCACCCGCCAACCTCCCCAGCTTCGAGCATCAGCAGTTGCTGATCCTCAAGCTCGTACCCTTCGCGGCCCCTCGGGTTCACCGCATTCTTTCCCCGGGCAAAGTGTACCTCGTCTGGCGCCTCGTATCCTTCCAAGCCATAACTGCTCTCGATCTTCCTCCGTTTCCGCGCCTCTGGATCTTTGCCCTCAATCTCGGCAACGTACTCGGCGGGCAGGGCTCGTCGAATGGCTTCGGCGGCTTGCTCCTCGATGCGTCTTGCCTCGCGTTTCTGCGCCATGGGGTTGGGATCCGCTGTCGCCCATCGAACGTTGAGAATTTCGTTATGGTCTAGCGACTGATGCGCCATCGCTTCCTTGGCGAATTGAGCGTTTGCCTGTAACCAGCGAGTTAGTGCCGAGTTCAAAATCCAGGCCTAATGCTAGAAACCATTGCTTACCTCATTCGAATAAGTAACGAACGCCACGCCTCTCGTGTTAAGCACACGTATTCTCTCTATTTGCCCCCATTCGGCAAAGTGACGCGCCACGATCTCCTCAATGTCCTCTGTTACGTGGATTCTGCCAATGTAGATCGTCCGATTCTGCCTGCTGAAGCTGCCTACACCGCCCATGTCGTCGCGATAGTCGCTGAATTTGTCGCGCCCGAAACAGTCCACGTTAGGGTTGAAGATGTCGTGAATGGTAGGTAGTCGATGGAGGTACTCGCAATCCTGGCCCTTGGGACAAACGCCCCTCGCGAAGAACAGGCAGAAGAACGACCCTGCCACGCCGTCGGCACGAGTGTATCCAGTATCCAAAGCGATATTACATCTTCCCTTTGCGTGCATCTGGGACAGGTACTTGTCTTCACGATCGCCACCGGACCACTTATTGTACCAGATGTTGAACGTTGTTCCTGTCTGCGGAGGCGGCTCGGACTTGACCAGCGCCGGGTCGATTTGGGGTCGCGCCGGTCTCTTCTTGCGCCGGATGATCTTTTTGACCTTCTTTTCTGTTGAGGCGGCGACTTCGGTGTTGGTTGTGGTGAGGGCGAGCTCCTGTGTCTGCGCGTCTGTCGCGTCTTCTCCGGCTTGCGCTTGCTCGATTACGGCGGAGATAGGCTCCTCTGGCCTGGTGTCGACTTCGGCCATGGTTGCGTCGGATTGCGATTACAGGTACTGTTCGGTTCGGAAATAGATATCAATGTTCAATTGGCCGTATGTCGCGCGTGATGTTGGGAGGATAGAAAGAGTGTAGCGGATACGTATGCTGCAATTGCGATGAGAAGTGGAAGAGACGATGACGCCGAGTTTGGTCGATGATTTGTTGTCCGAGGCCAAGTCGCAAAGCACGGACACCTTTCCGAGTTCCCAGGGTGTTGACTTTTTGGAGAATTTCCAAGCCTTGCAGTTCCTGGGCCGACCTGCAGAGACCCACTCCGTTCCCGCAGATTGTGTGGGTCTCCCAAAGGCGGTGAACGACAAAACCCACTTCTGTCGCCCCTCCTGTCCGGGAAATTCTGCCACTTGGGAACGTGGGGTGCGCACTGATCTGTTTGATGTTACTGTTTCTTACAGCGTGTAATTCATCAACCTTGAATTTCACTTTCAGGGCCCCTTCATTTCTCATCAGCTTGTCAGCCTGGTGTTTACCTCGAGTTATCTCACTTCATTCTTGTTTTTGTTAGAGTGATACCAAGGACAGATTTGTCCTAAGCCGCCAAGATGGTGAACATTACGGAAAAGATCAAGGAGTAAGCTGCACCATCGACGCTTCCCCGGTGCCTGAGTGATCGGGTTGATGGAGCCAGTCAAACTGACCATGAGCTACAAGGATTGAGGAGGAGATGAGGAAGACCCAGAGTATGTCCACGCCCCTATGCAGACAATTTGAATAAAAGTCATGGATGCTAACATAACCTTACAGAGAACAAGGCAACTGGTACGCTTAACCTCCTTCTCTTCACCCATACTTCACATCATGTGCTGACCTGGTGAAACCAAAGAATATCATCTGGGTCTCTTGAAGGGGTAAGTGAGTCTACACTAGCCTATTCTCAAGATGCCCTCTTACTAACAACCATCCACAGAAAGCTCGCTCGTCTCCGCGCCCAACTACTCGAGCCAGGACCGGGTTCGGGCGGCGGTCCCGGTGCCGGTTTCGACGTCAGCAAAAGTGGTGATGCTCGTATAGCACTGGTCGGCTTCCCCTCAGTCGGTAAATCGACGTTCTTATCCAAGGTCACCAAGACCAAGTCCGAAGTCGCCTCATACTCTTTCACGACTCTCACGGCCATTCCCGGTGTGCTCGAATATGGCGGTGCCGAAATCCAGCTGCTCGATCTGCCCGGTATCATCGAGGGTGCCTCCGAAGGCAAGGGAAGAGGAAGACAGGTCATTTCGGCCGCCAAGACAAGCGACCTGATTCTCATGGTTCTGGACGCCACAAAACGTGCTGAGCAGAGGGCCCTCCTCGAGGCCGAATTGGAGGCTGTAGGCATCAGGCTTAACAGGGAGCCACCGTACGTCCTATACCCTCCCTTTTTGTTGTTGTTTTCGCCTTCCCCGGCACTTTCAAGCTAACAAAACATCCCCATTCCCGCAGAAACATCTACCTCAAACCCAAAAAGGCCGGCGGCATGAAGATCACCTTCCAGACGCCGCCCAAGAACGGGCTGGACGAGAAGATGGTGATGAACATCCTGCGCGACTACAAGATCCTGAACTGCGAAGTTTTGGTGCGCGACGAGAACGTGACGGTCGACGACTTCATCGACGTGATCATGAAGGACCACCGCAAGTACATCAAGTGCCTGTACGTGTACAACAAGATCGACAGCGTGTCATTGGACTTCCTCGACAAGCTGGCGCGCGAGCCCTACACGTGCGTCATGAGCTGCGAGCTCGACCTGGGCATCCAGGACGTCATCGATCGCTGCTGGAAGGAGCTCAAGTTGATCCGCATCTACACCAAGCGCAAGGGCACCGACCCTGACTTTAGCGAGGCCCTGATCGTCAGGAGTAATAGCACCATCGAGGACGTGTGCGACCGCATCCACAGGACGCTCAAGGAGACCTTCAAGTACGCCCTGGTCTGGGGCGCCAGCGCGAGGCATATCCCCCAGAGGGTGGGGTTGGGCCATCCGGTGGCGGATGAGGATGTCGTGTATATAGTCAGCGGGTGGAAGGCTTAGTTGTGTCTTGCGATATAGGCCAGACAGCCATGTCGAAAAAACATCAAATGTTTTCATCACACGTCCACACAATCAGGCGGACTTGAACGGAACACGACGTTCATGCCTACTGTGTAGAATCCGTCATATTGACTGCCTTGTCGTTATCATTCCATCATTCATAATCGACGCCCTCTGGGCGCATACATAACCCATCTTTGTCCTGCCCTCATTGCTAACCCATGATTCCCTTCCTCTCTGACGACTGTCATCAAACAACAGAAAAACACATGATCCTCGCAGCCATTTTGCCCAAACGCCCTAGTTGCAATACGCAGTAAAAAAACAGATATAACCCCTCCAAAATAGAGATCTCTGTGAACTCTCTTCATGACAGAAGCGCATTGGAAGAAATCGGCCATCCACACAAAGACAGCTGCTTAGCCAAATGCAAACCTCGCTAATGTCCGTTGTAAGCCAACGCAGCTCGGCCTGCTATGCTTGAGCGCCGTAAAAGATGTAAAACAAGGAGTCGAAAGGGAATAACTGGACGTAACAGTCGTCTAATCCTTCTTCACTCCGAAAAGGCCGTTGTTGGTGGTGCCTGTGGTGCCTGTGTTGCCTGTGTTGCCTGTGTTGCCTGTGGTGCCTGTGGTGCCGGTGGCCGTCGTGCCCTCGAGTTTCTTAGCCGACGCTTGGGCGAAGAGCGACTTCGGCTTGACCCTGTAGGTGGGGAGGAATCAATGCGTTAGCATGACTGAACATATAAATCGTGATGGTACTATCATCATCATGGAGGGAGTAGCTAGATAACATACTTTCCAGCCTGCTTGCTGCGGAAGGCGCTGAGCTTGGCGGTGCAGGGGCTCATGATGTTGTCCGACGGAGAGACGTACTTGGTGTGACTTTGCACATGAACCATATCAGCTAGACTGCTCTAGTAATGG
The DNA here is from genome assembly GCA_009805285.1 of Neurospora terricola FGSC 1889. Classification (NCBI taxonomy): domain Eukaryota; kingdom Fungi; phylum Ascomycota; class Sordariomycetes; order Sordariales; family Sordariaceae; genus Neurospora; species Neurospora terricola. The sequence continues at coordinate 115,221 of RANZ01000013.1, read as the reverse complement.
GGGTAGTAATGGGGGGAGAAGAGGGTACTGGGAATGGGGAAGTTGCATACTCAATCTCCATCTTGTTCTGCAAGACCTGGCGGTGGTACTCCAAGGTCTTCATCGAGTCCGACTTGTTGATGACTGCTGACGTGTCGGTCGCCTTGTTGTCTGCTGAGGGAGCGGCAAACAAGGTGGGCTTTTGTTCAGTTGTGATGTCCATGGGCTCGCCGGGCGTAGCAGTGTCCATTGCCATGTTGGCGTCTTTGGGAAACAGGACGGTGTTGGAAGACATCTTGGTCGCAGAAGTGGTGATAGTGGTTTGGGTGTTGTGGCAGACGGGTGGGGGATGTGCGCGAAACCGTGGTGGTTACGTGGGAGAATCCAAGAATGGGTACTGCGTTCCAATTATTTTTGGAAAGTGAAGAGAGACTGAAGTGTCGAAGGGGTCTGGTTTTCTTCGGTTCGAAGGCGGGGCGCAAAGGTTTTGGGAGTGAATCAGATGCGACTTTCGAAGTGAATGTTGATGCGCGGGGCAAGTCCAAGATCGGCAAAACAGTGGGCGGTTGGATGGTGTCAAGGTCCGAAAAAGCTTTGTTTGTTGGATTTTGGGTTTACCTGGTTTTCGAGATCGTGAAGAAGGAAGGGAAGAATCTCATAAAGAGTAATGGACTAAGGAATTGCCATGTGGAATGCTGGCATTAGTAGCAGCCGTCGTGTCGGTGGTAAAATTTGTTGACAGACTGCCTGTTTGGGCGACAGTGACCGGGCAACGGGCTCGTTCATTCCACCTTGATGTCGGGTCCCTCCCTTCCTGGACCCACAAGACATCATCACTGATCGCTCCCGGCCCGACGCAGGAACGTGGCCCATGCGTCTGGACTTGCTGTGTTGTCATGCTCCTCAGAATTTTGGGATTTCGTCAACAGAACATGGAAATGGAAGAATGGCAGTTAATCACATTCAAGGGAAGAGAGGAACCAAACACTGGATGGCAATACAATATCTCGCCTCAGGCGAGTGCCCCTGTGCTACAGCCGCTACACTAGCAGTATGGGACCCGAGGCCCTGTGTTGAGATTTCGACATGTCACCTCCACCACAGAGCCAGCAACGACTCCATCATACTCCATCATACACAGGCAAGGCTGTCAGAAAATGTATGGATAATATAACTCAGGTTTTTATTGGACCGCTGTAACAATGGCTCAACTGGACCGCGCAACTCAAAGCTTGGAGTGCTTGATGTTCGACCCAATCTCAGTGCGCTTCGCACCATACTGCTTCCTTAGCTCCTCTGCCTTGGCCTTCTGGGCATTAATCTTGTCCGTCACGGCCTTACCGCGCTTGTTCTCATTACGACCCATCTGTTGCAGATGGACCTCATCCGGACCATCAGCCAGCCTCAGAGTTCTGATCTGAGCCCACATGTTGGCCAGGGGGGTATCCTGGCTAACACCCGCACCACCAAAGCTCTGGACAGCGCGGTCAATGACAGTCAAAGCCGTCTGTGGAACAAGAACCTTGGCCTGGGCGATCTCCGTGAGCGCCGCCTTGGGGCCTTGCTCGTCCATCTTGATGGCGGCGTTGAGCACGACAAGGCGGGCGGCGTCGATCTCAATGCGAGACTTGGCGACCCATTCCAGGATGACGCCGTGTTCCCGCAGCTGCTTTCCGAAGGGGGTCTTCTTGGGGTCGTTGATGCGCATGAGCATCCACTCCAAGGCCCTCTCAGCGGCACCGATCGTGCGCATGGCGTGATGGATACGACCGGGACCCAGACGACCCTGGATGATCTCGAATCCGCGGCCCTCGCCAAGAACGAGGTTGGCTGCTGGGACGCGAACATTGTAGAAGGTGATGTGGCCGTGACCGTGAGGAGCATCGTCATAGCCATAGACGGAAAGCATGCGCTCGATGGTGATTCCCTTGGTGTCAGAGGGAACCATGATGACGGACTGTTGCCTGTAGGGATCCTTGTTGTTGGGGTCGCTCTTGCCCATGACAATGTAGACCTTGCAGCGAGGGTCACCGGCGCCGCTTGACCACCACTTCTGACCGTTAAGAACATAATGATCGCCGTCCTTGGTCATCTTCATCTCGATGTTCCGGGCGTCCGAAGAAGCCACCTGAGGCTCAGTCATCAAGAAGGCAGAGCGGATCTTGCCATCCATAAGCGGCTTCAGCCATTTGGCCTTTTGCTCGTCGTTTCCGTACTTGGCCAGAACCTCCATGTTGCCGGTGTCGGGGGCAGCGCAGTTGACGGCCTCGGATGCAACTCGGGACTTGCCCAACCACTCAGCCATCAAGCCATACTCGAGGTTGGTGAAACCTGGGGACTCCTTATAATGACCCTTGGGGAGGAACATGTTCCACAGGCCCAAGGACTTTGCCTTGGCCTTGAGATCCTCGAGGATCTGGGGATGGGCCTCCCATCTCGCATCTCCAACGCCGATTTGGGCTTCGTAGACCGCATCGGCACTTGTGACAGGCTGGTGTTAGACAGGTATCTTATCGAACAGAAACCGGATCCATGCAGATGATGCTTACGGGATGCAGTCCTCCTCCACGAAGCGAGCAACGACGTCCAGCGTCTTCTTGGCTCGCTCACTAACACGATCGCGGACCTACAAGCAGACGATAAATGTTCAGTAAATGAGGTCGGTGAGATGTGACGGGGAGACAAAGCTTACGGCGATGGGAATCTGGGCAGACATGATGATGTTTGGATTGGGCGGTGATGTCGATCAACAACAAAGGAAGCAAAGAGGGCAGATGGTTTATGATGGGGGAGAAAGGATCATATATCATTCAGAACTGCCAGCATTAAAGAAGGAACAAGAGCAGAACCGGCGTTTCTTGGGAATGTCGTTCGATTATGGACGACTCCTCCGGGGAGAGACGATCTACCCCAGATTAAGGAGCCAGCCCATCCATGCCGATGCCGAGGCACAATGTCTGCGAGCAGTCATTGGGGGTCGATTGTTGAGTGTGGAGAGCGCGGGGAACCGAACGGCGAGCTGTAGGAGGCGGGCACTGCGGGGAAGACCCGCCAAACATCATGATCATCGAACCACAGCAGTGACAGCCAGTTCCGAGACTCCGGATCTCGCGACAGAAGACCCCGGCGCCATTCAGGTTGAGTTGATCGATTGCTTTTTAACGTTGTCCGGCCAGATCCGAAGAATGGTAGCATTGTGAAAGTTCTTTGTCGATGCACATCCTGAAAGTTATATTTCCAATGTCAATGTCAACGTCTTCTCATAACCTTGTACGCAAAATCTATGTCTCATTGAACCGTCCATCACCTGTCGGTTTGTTCAAATGTTCAGCACACAGTATAGAGCTAGGAAAGAGATAAGTTTTTGCTCCACAACGAGAACTTATCCTGGTGTCTTCATGCCCCAAGAGGAATGCATGGAATTGGATATGAGGAACTACTGTAGGGGTAACCACTCCCGTAGGTACCTACTAACTCCACTGCCCTCTCAGCTCTAGAAGTGTACCTGTGTCATTCAGACCCGTCAACACCAAAACATTCTGCTGTTCCATGCTTGCTCGTGTTTCGAACTGTTTAAACTTCTGTTTCCGAAACAGTGCCTTGCGGAGAAGCCGCATAGCTTTCCACATCGAGGGTTGTCGGTATCACCTTGGTACTTTATATCCTAGGTCAAGATGTACGAAACTCGACTTCGTTTGCTCGCAGTCATCTACCCATTGCGTTCCACCTATGTGAGTAATATCACACAGCGCACCTTGGTGCCTAGCAACTGGTCACAACACCTACAAGAAGCATCACTGGTTACGTACCTATGTGCGTTACGGTTGAGACTGAGGTCGTCATCGTATTCGCTACCAACGGAGAGGTAACCCAACGACAGCAACCTTGGAATTAGGCGGACAGCAAAAGTTGTCAACATCTTCATTCTAGGCTCCTGTGACATAAAGGTAGTATGGCTGGGTTTCTGAAAATCCAACGTTCGAGGTCTCAGACGAGCCTCCTGTATGAGAGCCAACGTCATTGGGAGGCGTCATTCAGCGGGACAATAAGCGGATCTTGGATCCATTTGGCGTCGCGAAGGTTGTTGGGCGGGATTCGAGGCCATGGCACCCCCCCTGTTCCGCGTGTTGCCTCCACTGACAGCGGCGTTGCGCTAGCGATGCTACACAATGAAAATCTCTTGCCTGGAAGAGAAACGTTGACAGATAAACTGGAGAAAGAGGACCATGATGTTCAACGTCGGCCGTCATATCGTAATTCTGCCAGAAACGCCCAAATTAGAGAGATGTAAGCAGAAATAGGCATCCACTTACACAGTATAGAGATACTAACTCAATTGTTCGCCGTCCATCCACCACTGGAAGACTGGGAACCTGATGAAGTGCGAATCATAAGGAGGCACGGCACCATAGAACGGGAACTGGAAAACATGGCATCAGGGCACAAGGGGTTTAGGCATCAGATAAAAGAGCTATCCATCTGATGGAAGGCTTCAAAGCTAGTGGTGTATTAATGGTGGATACCTCGTCTTCGTTTCTGGAAATGTGTCAATATTTGGACACTGCATGGAAGATTCCATGGCAATTCTCCCTTTTGCATGAAAAGGAAGAAAACTGCTCGGAATCAGGTGTTGTCTCGACTTTCCACTTCCATTTGATGTTCGTCACTGCCCCGCGCAGCCAATCAGCCGCGTGATCCATGCGCACCTTAGACTAATACCGGTAGTCCGCTTAATGTCGATCTGTTTAGGCCCATTCCAGCAATGATTACGCTGCTCTAGCGCATCCATCGCTACCTTAACAGAGCCCCAACCACGCACCCCGTCATTCGTCAGGGGCTAGGCCGTCCGTCCTCCTGGGAATCTTTCCATTATCTTTGGAACATTTCCACTCCGGCTGTCGGTGCGACAGCGTTCGAACAGGACAGGAACCAGACCAGACAACCCCTCCTCGAGGTATGTTTACCCCCACCATGCATCCTGCGACATGTCCAGGCGCAGCAGGCTTTCTGAGTCTTCTTTGAGGCTTGGTTTCGTCGACGCCGCGGGCTCGATAGCGGACATCCTTTTTCCAAGCACCACCGGGCCCCAGGGCATGCCCTCACGCAAGTCGAATGTGCAAATATGATCTAACGAGTACCTCTACGTACAGTCCGACGACGCAGTCCAGGAGTCCAGGACCCCGAACTAGGAGAGCGGGGACCTCGCAGATATCCGATACCAAGCGTACCTTTTACCTTATGTCTCGACCTTCCATCTTATTTTTCGCATCCCGCTTCCCCAGACTTTCCCGTATGTCTGTCCGTGCCCTTGACGTCGTCATAAGCCTGCCCTCGTCCGAACCTCGACGTCCGTCGTTCGCCGTCTGCGTACCACGACCCTGCCCTACCACCGAACCCTACATATGCGCAATTATCACGGTCCAAGTCTACAGTCACCAGCTTGACCTGCCCTGCGAGCCAGACTTAAGGCCACCTCAGGGCCTAGACCACCAGAACAACCTCTACCCCTAAGCAACACACAATAGTGCACAACAGTCCACACCCATACACAACACCGAGCGATCAACACCGAGAACGACGAGACGAAACCGATCTTCCAATTCGCGCGTATTTTGGTGTACCTAGCTTCCTGACAGGGACTTCAGCAGACCTTGAACAGGGCTGTAACAGCTTCGACCATCACTGCCTATCAGGGCTCTCTCGACCTTCCGACGCTCGATTCTCATAACGCCCGACGCCCAATTATCGTCCTCCTGACTTGCTCTGGTTTCCAGATCATGAAACAGCACGATTTGAGAAAGCATTGCCTATCCTGACTGCCTGATTTTGCCCAACCGCTCAGCTTCGATCATCTGACCTTCGAGTCGTCCAGGATCTATTATGGAGAAACTCAAGGGCACCAAAACCACCTCTTTGGTGCCCAAAAAGTTTCGAAGTGTACGTGAAAAAAATGACACTCATCGTAGAAACAAATCTACAGAGCCAGGCCCAAAGGTCCGTTGTCGTTCATTTTCTTTCAGCTGTCCGTCTTCCGCATCTGACTTTGCATAGAGCTGGCCCCTGAGTGACATGACATGGCTTTCCATGTTCAGGCCCGAGTCTGTCAAGCAGGCACTACGAGAAAAAGAAGAGGTTGAAAAGGAGGCCGCAAAGGTATGTGTATGATCTGTTGGGGCTGCTTCGAGGCAGGTTACTAATGTGACAACGATCCATTATAGATTGCCGAAATCACCAGGCAGCTGGAAGAACTCAACTACACCGAAATCTCAGAACAAGCGGTCCGATTCTCACTCAACTCCAAATTTGCCAACGGCGATGTCGACAAAGCGATCGAACTCATACGACTCCAGCAAAAAGCCTTTGCTGGAATCATACAACCCTACAACCCCAAGATTAGCATGCAAGGCGCAGAAAACCGGGGGAATGTCACCTGCTACCTCGACGCCTTGTTATTTGCCATGTTCGCCAAGCTTTCAGCCTTTGAATGCATGTTGAAGAACGATCCGGCAGATGAGAACCATGGGAGGCTCGCGGCACTACTCAGGTTATGGGTCAACATGCTCAGGAGTGGGATGTTGATACACACAGACATGGTATGTGGGAATGGCGATGGATGCGGCTCCATAAACTAATCGTGTTTTTCTAGACCCAGCTCATCCAAGAATCCTTGGCGGCCTGTGGATGGGAGGAGGCCCAGGAACTCGAACAACAAGACACATCTGAAGCATTCGCCTTCATCACTGAGACCTTGCAATTACCGCTCCTAGCTCTCCAAGTCGATCTCTTTCACCAAGGCAAAAAGGACGAAGACGACCACAAGGTTGTCCACGAGCGACTACTCAACCTCGCCGTTCCCCCAGATCCTGATGGGAAGGGTATCAAGTTGGAGGACTGCCTTGAAGAGTATTTCAACAACAAGGTTGATGTTTTCCGGGATAGTGTGGAGGAAAAGAAGGGGGATGACGAAAAGGGCCCTCTCCCACGCGAAACTGTCCGGCTCATAAGCGAGGATGAGGATGGTCAAGCGAGCGACCAAGGCGACAACAGCCCACATCTGCAACGAAGATGGACATCACAAGATTCGACGACACGCACTCCAGTCTCGATGCTCGATGTCACTTCTGCGAGACCCGAGCTACCAGCCGCGCCCCGACACCGCTCTACTAGTATTATACAGCGTATCGTGGTGGAGGACAGAAAGCCCCCACTGGATGCAGAGAACGAAACTCTGCTCCAGAAGGCCAAAAGGACAAGCTCGACCGTAGTCAAGGCCGTGACAATACCTGCCTGGCAGTTCTTCAGGTTAATCCGTGAGTGTGACCCCCTGAATGGAAGTCCCATGGAATTGGATTGGTCAACTGATAAGCTCAATCTAGCATGGCATGCAACTGCTTCTAACGGTGAGCCAAGCAACGATGTTGAGGTTGCACGGCATTTTAACCAACGGCCGGTGGTCGGCATTTGCTTGAAACGGTATACCATGACAGAAACCAGCTTTCCGATTCGACAGAATACTCTCATCGATATCCCTGACTCCATGCGCCTGCCGCACTTCATGATGCCAGATGATGATGAAAAGCAGTCCAATGGATTAAGCCAAGAGTACAAACTCGTGCTTCAATCGGTCGTCTGCCACCGCGGTGACTCTCTTCACAGCGGACACTATATTTCGTTTGCTCGTGTGGCACCGAAACTTCTCACGGACAATCGCCGATATGAACATGACCCGCCGCCGGATTACGAGGAGGCACAATGGGTCAAGTTCGACGACTTGGATTTGGACAACCGAGTGTCCTACGTCGACGACATTAGAGACTCTCTCAGACAAGAGATGCCCTACTTACTCTTTTACCAGATTGTCCCGATGGTGGACGTCACCACAGCCTCTAGTGATGGGTCTGTTGGCGAGCCACCCTCCTACAACGAGTCGACCACCGCGATTACCGGTGTACCAGGGACGCCAAGCATGGAGCCCCTTCCGGGACGGCCGGGCGGGATGTCAAGGTCGATTAGTGGCTACTTTGACTCCGCGTCAACCCTCGTACACAATGGTAGCGGTCCCAACATTCGCTTTAGTACAGAGCTTGAACGGCCCGCACGTCTCAGTCTTGACGACGATCCGTATGGAACAGGAAGCGCAGGGCATTTGCGGGCAGGGAGATCCAGACGCGGCAGCCTTGCCGTCTCGGATACCACGGCAACAACAGCCATCACTCCTAGTGATGTAGGCGCACCATCAATGCCGCCTGCTACACCACAGGAGGAGAGTACCACAACGAGACTCGGCCGGGCAGCAGCGAAGTTCAAGAGCAAATCCCGACCCACCAGCCAGGCCGGCGAGATCCGCATTAGCCTTACCATGCCGCGATGGGGCCTGGCGCGGCCCAGTAGGGACACGCTCAACAAGGATGCCGCCAACGGTGCTGGTAACTCATCGGAAGGGGGCAGTGATGAGCAGCAACCGGAGGCCAAGGAGGTTGAGGATGCGAGTGATAAGGACCAGAAGGAGAAGAATAAGGAGAAGGAGAAGGAGAAGGAAGGCCATCACCACCTACACCACTATCGGAAGTCTAAGAAGGACAAGGATAGGGATAAGGATGACACGAGGGAGAAGGGCAAGGATAAGGAAGGCAAGAAGGAGAAGGGAGACAAGTCGGGCAAGAATAAGGAGACAGGGAAGGGTGGCGTCCCTGATCGAGAGTGTGCTGTCATGTGAGGATGTTTCAGCACTCGGGGTTTAATGGTTTTCTTGTTTTTCTCTGGGCGGGAGGGAATGGACGGACAGGGTGGGACGGTGCATTCTCCGGGGCTGGTTGGGTCTGGTTGCATAAAGCATTTCCGCGTTGAGACTGACGTCTCTTCGTTACATCATGGCATGGCGTTGGTGTATCAGCTACAAGATCATGTTTCTCAGCTTCTCTTGATTCTTCCAGGCATATAAAGGCGAAGAAGGAAAACGAAAACCGGGGGAATCCTGGTAGATCTTGCACAGGTATGCTGAGAAAGAAGCAATTTTGCGCCTGTCTGTGTTGCTGTTTCTGTTGTTTTATACGCGTGTCTTGTTGGTTTTGCCAGGAGCAGGAACGGTTATGGTACTTGACTCTAAATTGTAATCAGCGTGTCTCATCCTGTCTTGTCCTCCCAGCACCACCAGAAATGGCAAAACATGATAGCTTCAGTTACCTCGACATGTGTAACAAGAACCGTTGGTATCACAGTCGCCGTTCACATATGTCGAAATTGATAACTTCCCAAACTAAAAACACTGCCACACCATTTGAGTTTTTCTTTCCGTGTGGACTTCATTTCGCATGCCCACCAACTGAACTATCCACGAAACATCGCTGACCTAAAAAAACAGGAATTGAACTCAGACGAGAAAGACAAAATAAATGTTTTCTGGACTTTGCCATGTACTGTATGTTTCTCACGACAGGAGGTGGTAGGCTGAGGAGGGCAAGAAAAAAGAAAAAAAAAGAATGGGATTGCCAGGAATCGAACCTGGGTCCTCTCGGATCGTTGTATGATCGAATCGAACCACAACGAGAAGTACTGACCACTATACTACAATCCCGCTTCGTTGAAGTTGCAGGCCATAACATTGGCTTATGTAAACAAGGTACTTTGTGGGTGGGGTAGTCGGTGATCTTCATCCATGATGCCGCGGATGGAGTGCGATATTGAGGATTGTTGGTGATGCTAAGCTGGTTTTTGCGTGCCCCAGTCGGGAAATAAAGGATTAACTCAGAAATGATAGTCTTATGTTTTTTTGGGAAAGAAAGTCCGCAGGCGCTTCATCTTGGTGTTTTTATCAAGGTAGAAGTTTATGCTGACTTTGAAAATCTGAGATTCGAAGCTCTCTCGACGTTGTTTCATCCAAACATTCATGTTCCCCTTCCCACTTTCCGAAAATTTCCATCTTTCCGCTACCGGTCGATTGTTCTTGATGAAATGGATAAAACAAGACTGAAGTTGTTTCCACAGATCCGCTCACATTTTACACCCGTTCACTGTTGACATTGCTACATACACACTATGTATGTGCAATACCACGATGAACCGAATACATCGATTACAAACAGTACATATGCTTCAACCGCTTCTCAGCATAAAAGAATGCCACGCTCTTTCATATCGTATGTAAACCTTCTTCATATTCATGACACAAACATGCTGCCCGTCTCCAAAGTTCAGTCAACCCCGAGAATGCGCAGACCACAGATACATGCACACGCCCTTCCCTGATTGACCAGACCTGTCTATAATACACAAAAAAGCTTCCCCCCTCCTTTTTCCTCTCCCCAGGGAAAACTAGAGATATAAGCGCCAAGTGATGAGATGCAAAGCGCGAGGGGAAACTTTTTTAAAAGGAGAAATGTGGTGAGAGATGTCTATCGTTTCGTGTGAGTTGTATGCAAAGACCCAAGCCAAGCGGAACCATTGCGAGGGGGAGGTTCGCAACATCCGACTTTTAGTTTTTCCCATGGCAACTTGCCGTGACTAGTTTGTACTAGATGATGTGATGAGGATGTGGTCAAAGACAGAAATGGCGCTGGTGGTGAGGGACGGTGAAAAGGTATGACCCTCACCCTTTCTGTTCCTTGATACTTGGTGGGCATCGTGTGTGATTATATTACGTTGTCAACACAATGAGTAGAGTGCAAGGGTGGAGTGGAAACCAAATGTTGGCTCAATCGACCAGTGTTCTTCATCCCGGATATACATATTTCAGTTTAAAAGGGGATGTTGAGGGACTGGGCACCCTCCTGCTGCTCCTGGAGATCGACATCAGACGCCTCAATGGAGACGGACATGCCGAGCTTGGCTTGTTGCTTGAAGGGGGTTAGCAAAAGCGTACATATAGAATAAGAGGCCATTTGACTTACAGTGACATGGTCAACATCAGCAGCGAAGGTCAGGGTGACAGGGGCGGCACCAAGACGCTTCTCGAGCAAGCAGCTGAGCTTGCCCTTGGAGTCGATCTGAGCCCTGAAGGTGGACATTCTGAAGTCGTACTTGGCACCAAAGGTGGTGGTGCCTTCCTTGGTAAGACCACCCATCATGCTCTGAGAGGGAGCAACAGAAAGGGTCATATCAACACCAGCCTGGACCCTATCCGTCAGCTTCTTCCAGAAGGAAGTGTTGAGAGCACCCTGAGCCTGGAGTTGAGCGCTAGCAACCCAGTCATCGGCCTTGTAGCGGGCAAAGTAGGAGATAGCGGTATCGGGGCCCTGAGTGAGACCCTGACGTTGCCAGACGGCCTGGAGACCGAGGCCGAGTCTGGGAGTGACGGCCTGGAGGTAGTCGCCGACAAAGATACCGGTGAGACCGCCGTCGAGGAAAGAGGGGTTGATGGCCTTGATGGAGGCACTGAAGTCGTCGCCAAGGTGCTCGTGCTCAAACTGGGCCATATCCTGGCCGCCGCCGATCGAGAACTGCGTCTTGGTGATGGTCCTGTCGCCCCATCTGTAGTTGAATCTTGTCGAGAGAGCGCCCTCGTTGTCCAGGTTACCCTGAGCGAAGATCTGTTGATGCGGATTAGAAGCTGGTCCTTCTAGTCTCAAGTATCCTCCAAGCGCATACCTGGTTGGTTCCGTAGAGAGCGGCAAAGGCATAAGGGTTCAGCCTCTCGCCCATGGCAAACTGATGGGAAACTTGGAAGCTTGGATTATAGGTCAGCGGTTATTCAAAGAAGATTTGCCAGAACCATAACTGCTCAGAACCCCAGGAACAAATGCGCAGACAATGTTCCTACTTCGCAGTGCGGTGCCTGCATTGATCCCTAGCCCACAACTAGAATAAACCAACGTACAGAGGGGCGAGGCTGAAAGCCTTGGTGACGTCGGCGCGGAGGCCAGAGAACATGTAGTTGGTGAGGAGGGTATCGCGTTGGACCTCTGTCAAGGCGTTGTCAGCAATGATTGTCCATTACTCCAACGAAGAGCCGGCCGGTGCAGCATCGTGGAGTGCCGCAGCATAACGGTATGTTGTTTCCGCGCACTCCCCGCCGACGGCGCCGGGGATCTTCAAAGGCTGGATTTGTATGGTGGCAGCAACGCACCGCGGGCGATGGTCTCGATCGTGCCGGGGTTGGAAAGACCGAACTGTTTCCTCCTTTCCTGGAAGGCGTTGAAGGCATCGGAAAGGCTCGAGTAAATGGCATTGTCGCGCAGCACCGCCAAAGGCGACTCAGTGGAAAACGAGGCCATGATTGTAACGGTCGCAGTGGACAAGGACGACGAGACGTTGTTGGTGGGAATCGAGGACGCAACGGATGGTGTCGTCAACTGCAGTGGTGTTGCGTGGGGACGAAAGGGTTGCGGATGGGTGGTGGACGCGAGTTTGTCGCCAGTTGACGGTCCCGGAGCCTGGTTGGTTGGATGTCGCTTTGGGAGAGAGCTGTCCGACGATATGAAAATATCCGTTCCGACCAAGCTTGTCAAAGACCCGCGCCCGGGACAGGAACTTCAAGCTGGGCCAAAAATTTCACGGTGTTAGGGACACACTAGCCCCGGCTCGGCTGTTGGCCCCTGCGCGGCCTTGCGGCGGCTGCGGAGACTGGTTGACTGGAGAACTGGTCTGTGCTTCCTTAACAGTCGCATGTGCCAAGACTTATCACCCACACCCCTAACCCCGGTCGGGCGGTGAGGATGGGCAACTTGGGATGACGACAGGTGGGCAGATTGGAAAACGAGAAGGCACGGCAACGAAGAAACCGATAATTCTGGCCGCATTTAAAATCTGGATCGCCGGCACTGCGCTGTCGGTGACACGAACCAGTCCGTACACGTTGCAGCCCTTGAAGAGCCTGTAGCAGCATACCGCTTGACTCCCTTTGTATCTCAAGTTTGTTTAGGTTTCTTGCAAAACTTCGTGCAGTGATGATGGTGAACCTGGTCATTATCTTTTGGTGGGGTCGGTGTTGCCTCCTCATGTAACACAGTGCAGTGCCAAATGCCTCCACCTGTGGAGCATGGATGACTGCAGAGGATCCGCCCTGGTCTCCTCTCCACCTTAACTTTTGACAAAAAGCCAAAGAGGCGGCCGGCATCGTCCACCTTTTTTGTTTGGTGCCATTTCCACTCGAGCTTCCCTCACATTCCCGCCCTTCGCAGTCCCGTCGCAGAACTCGCAGTGCAGTACGCTAGCTTCCGTTCACACGATTGCTTCAGTGATAGTGATTGGTTTGCGATGCACTGAAGTACCTCATTCTCTCACCACAATTATTCCTACCTATCTTTGCGACCTAGACTTGGATTTTTTTTTCTGGTATCTGTTATAATACCACCTCAACCATCTCAACCCCACCTTATTACTATTTGGAGTTGTGAATCAGAACGTCAACCTTTGGACCTCCTCTCGTCACCGCCGAACACTATATAGGTTGCTGTCTCGATCTCTATATATCCCGGCGCGATCTCCCTCGGTCAGAAATATACCCTTTCTCGACACCTGCCACTACCGCCGAGCATCATCATCATCACACCACGGGACACGCTTTCCAGCAACTTTGCCATAACGACCTTTCTGTGTTTCCTTGCGGATCGGATATCTGAAGAACCGAACAACTTGGTGGGCTCATCCTATCTTGTGGAAACATACGAGGCAAGCGCCGTTGATGCCAGATTCGCTTTGCGACACACCCGCTTCGACCACCGACATCATCCTTCACAACCGAAACCTCCGAGCAACGGGACGGCCCTTCTGCGTACCAGAAACGAAGCATAATTACAACGACTACACATTACTCGTAAAGCATAATATAACCGGAGACATGGATACACTCTTGTAAGTTGAAGATGGCTTGCACAGTCGTCGATTCCCAACTCCCATCATTGGCGACTATCTCAGCTGGAATTGGGACTTTGCGACCGAACAATTGCGCTGGAAACCTACCTCTTGGCCAGGGGATTATATCAGAAACTCTGAGTGGACTTGATCATAGACAATTGCTAATATTCGCAGAACTGCCGAGATTGCGGCCAACGCACCGCGGTACCGTCGCAAGAGTTCAACTTTCATCGACGGCATCCACGATGTCACAGACCAGGACAACATGGCCCCGGCCCAGCTTTACAGCACAATGTCTGGCAGGCTCTTCCATTCAGGCCGTATTGCTATCGTTATGGTTGGCCTTCCCGCGCGGGGCAAGACGTAGGGCTCTCCATAGACCCCCGGTTGCTCTCATAAGTATGCTAACAATGACTTAGTCATATCTGTGTTTCCATGGCACGGTATCTTCAGTGGTACGTTTAACTTGCTCCCAATTGTTACGCAAGTCGTCTAACCCTTTGTAGGCTCGGTGTCAAGACGCGGATTTTCCACCTAGGCGACTACCGCCGTGCTACCGTTGGCGAAGGCGGACATGTTCCCCAAGATTACTTTTACCCCAATGCCTCTCCAGCTTCGACCATGCTCCGACAAAAGATCCTGAAAAAGTGCAGGGAGGATATTTACGCATGGCTCAACCACGAAAATGGCCAAGTTGCTATCTACGACGCCGTCAATCCTACTGCGGCTGGACGCCGTGCGCTTGCAAAGGAGTTTGCCAAACACGATGTCCAGGTGAGATTATACTGTGGCTGAGGTTCGGAGGAAAGAGTTTCGCTAACATTTTGCAGACATTGTTTCTGGAATCTTACGTCGATGATGAGGAGATTCTCAAAGAAAATGCCAGAAATGTCAAGATCCATTCGCCGGATGTGAGTGCATTCAACAAAAACGCCACGAGGGCCAAGAATACTGACGACTTTCAGTTTGATGGCATGGATCCCGATGAGGCAGCCGAACGGTACTTGAAGCGGATCGAAACTAAGATTCCGATTTTCGAAACGATGCAAGAGGAAGAACTAAACTACGTGAAAATGATCAATGCCGGTCGAGCATTCTTCTACAACAATGTCAGCTTCAACTACCTCTCGCATCGCATCGTCTTCTACCTCACGAACCTACACATCAAAGCCCGCACAACCTTCTTTGTTCGAGCTGGGCCAGCAGAAGGCGAAGAGTTCTACAAATCCGACGCGCCTCTCTCTGAAGAAGGCAGATCATATGCACAGAAGATGACTGAGACCCTTCTCAGACATCGTGAGCAAGAAAGGAAGACCAACAGTGAACAGGCCGGCCACGAGGTCCCTCTGAGGCCTCTGACTATTTGGACATCCACGCGGCTCCGCACGATTCAGACGGCCGATCCCCTGAAAGAGCAAGGCTATAACGTCCGCCAACGCTCGCAAATGAGCCAAATAAACCCCGGTGTGTGCGAGAAGTTGTCGGAGCATGCTATCCGTAGGCTGTATCCCGAAGAGGTGGAAAAGCACGAGCTTGACCCATATCACCACCGGTATCCCCGCGCAGAGGTTAGTTTTTGCTGCTAAGATTACGGTAGATTCAGCTAACATAAACGCAGTCGTACCACGACCTCGCTGTCCGCCTCGAGCCCATCATTCTTGAACTCGAGCGCGAGCAGAACGACGTCCTCATCATTGCTCACGAGAGCGTTCTGCGAGTTCTGTACTCATATCTGATGCACTGCAGACCCATGGAGATCCCAAAGCTTAAGTTTCCGAGGGATGAGATTATCGAGATCATTCCGGCGGCATACCAGAACGAAGCCAAGCGCATTCATATCCCCGGCCTCGATCCGCAGTTCACCCCCGGGTCGCCCGAAGACATCCGCATCCCCGTCCCCAGCATTTCCAGCAGTAATCTGCCGCCTATTGATGGCATAAGCAGTCCTGTCGAGCCTTCCTCCATGGAGAACGTTTTGACGCGGCCTCCCGAGAAGGTGGTGAATCACGCCAAGGAGATGGTGGCGGATAAGGTGGCTGATCTCGATTAAAATACGGAGTACTTGGACGTGGAGCGAAAGTGGCGTTGTTATTGGGTGGACGACCGTTGTTTTTGAGCGGTAGCGTTGTCCTTGACGAGATCTGGTTCATTCCACTGCCACCGACGTTTTTCCACGAGCACATCTTCGCAAGAAGCAGTATTCAGCCGTTCAGATTTAGCGGGTAGCTACTGAGAGCGAGAATTTTTTGGACTTTAACCAGCAAGGAGAAGAAAAGCATTAGATAGCGTCTCGAGTTAATGAAACAAATTCATGTTCCCATCTATCCACTTCTTCTAGGACACTCTTGACTTCCTGGATAGGCGGGTGACCCAGTCCAAGGTTCCTTTGCGTAAATCACAATAATACAAGAGACAACTTACAAGTAAAGAAGTTAGTTCTTGCCCCATTGAAATGCCGTTCCTGTTTCCTCGCTAAGAAGCCAAGCAGATGCGGTCGAAGTCAACAGGTAAGTACTGTGTAAAGCCACTTCAGCCACATGTGGCACAGTCTTTACGAACCTACCTGCACCTCCGTCATCATCAACTATCCAACACCCACTCTAAACACCACCCTCTTCTTCACAATCTTCACGAACTCCCCTCAGAAAAAAACGAAACTCTCACACACATCAGAAAATGGCCGACAACAAACCAACAAAAACCGCCCTCGTCACCGGCGCCACCGGCCTCCTAGGCAGACAAGTCGTCCGGGCCTTTCAAGGCCTGAGCGTGCCTACTGGACTTAGTTCCAAGGCTGACTGGACGTGGGAAGTCCAGGGGACGGGATTCTCCAGGGCGGATGGGTTGAAAGTGCTCAAGGTGGATCTGGAGATGGGGGAGGAGGTGGAGAGGGTTTTGGAGGATGTTAGGTGAGTTTCTTTGATTTTTGGTTTTTGATCTGTGTTGTCTGTTGTATTGTGACTCTGTCGGGTGCTATATTGGAGATGTTTTGTTAAGTTGGTGTGTTGGGACTGTTGGGGTGGTGAGGGTTGATGTTGCTGGGTTCGAATGGGTGATGCCGATTCGGCGGGTGGGGCATTGGGGCAGAGAACTGAAGATTCTCGCGATGCTTGGCGTCGCGACTGGGACATGATATTTTGTTTTTCAACTCCGAGATGAGGAAACGAAAATGATGGAGTTTTGGGCACAGTATCCGGGGCTTAGCGCCTTTATCATACCGGCCACACTTGCTCGTCCTTTCTCATATCAACTTGGAAGTGACAGATATAGCATCAAAACTGACATCTTCACTAGCCCTCAAGTCCTCGTCCACTGCGCCGCCAACCGCTTCCCTGACAAGGTCGACGCCGATCCTGAAGGCACCCGTCTCCTCAACGTGGAAGCCACTCGCACTCTCGCCCGTGCTTGTGCTTCCCGTGGTATCCTCCTCATCTACATCTCTACCGACTACGTCTTCTCCGGAAAGCCAGACGAGGCACCTTACGAGGCCGATGCTGCCACGGGCCCCACTAACCTCTACGGCGTTACCAAGCTGGACGGCGAGAAGGCTGTGATCGAGGAGTTCTCCAAGGCCGGTAAGGAGGGTTTGGGTGTGGTGATGAGGGTACCCGTGCTGTATGGCAAGACGGAGGAGGGCAGGAATGAGGAGAGTGCAGTCAATGTCCTTTTGGACGCAGTTCTCAAAGCGCAGGAGGGAAAGAAGGTCAAGATGGACCATTGGGCGCTGAGGTTCCCTACTAACACAGAGGACGTGGGTAGGGTTTGTCGGGGTAAGTCTGGTCTTCTCGTGGCTCTTTGTCAACTCTTCTCACCCATCGGTCGGTGCTAACTTGGGAATGCCAGACGTCGCGGTCAAGTACCTGTCGACCAGCGAAGCCGAGAAGACATCGCTACCGAGAATCCTCCAGTTCTCGAGTGAGGAACAGTATACCAAGTATGAAATGTGTCGGCTCTTTGCTGAGATCTTGGGAATCCCCATTGATAACATTGAGGCGAACACGGAGGGTAACGACCCCAACGCGAGCGTTCAGCGTCCGTATGACTGCCACCTCAGCACCAAGGCGCTGAAGGATTTGGGTATCGATGTCTCAACCCAGGACTTTGTTGCCTGGTGGAGGAGAGAGCTGAGAGCTTTCCGCCATTAAGCAACGATTGGTGGGTAAAATATACGAAGGCTCTGTGTTGCTCGCTAGTAATGATATAGCCGGTCCTCAGAGACTCTTGCTCTCGATGTTGATTTTCTATGCAGCAAGTTGAACGTAGATCTTTCAGCTGAAGTATTTCAGTTAGGGAGCGTCGGCTGTGATGTGCCGGTACAAGGGTCGCCAAGTGTTGCCGAAGCTCACCGTCGAATAACCTGCTTGGCGCTTTTGTGAGGTGGCGGGTGAGGCAGGGTGGTTGGCATGTGAAATGTCGCTGAAGTTCGCGTTACCCGAAGCATTGGGGAAGACGGCGTCAACGGGATGAGACATGTCGGAGAACTATAACCGCGATCTGAGCGCGTGAAGGTTGTAGGCAAGGCAGGTAAGGGATGTTTGTTGACGCGGGTTGCCTCTCAAGCCCTTCGTGTCAGATATAGTAGAAATAATGTTTGCTATCCTCTTCTTTCGCGACTCGATATAGCGGTGGCCTTCTCATCTTACGACTTCTCGGACGAGACAAGCGACAGCCAGGACAGCCTCGACAAAACGGACGTAAGGCTGACGAGCTGTGAGCGTTGAGCGACCGGTCATCCTTTCCAGCAAAAGGAGAAAAAAAGAACAATGGACTCCGGACCGGTCTCTTCAAGTCCGGCTTCAGGGTCAGCTTCGACTTCCACTTCGGGGCCCACCATCGGGGTTCGAGAGCGGAAGTATATCCCCTACCGCCAAGGAGCGGAGGAGCAGCTGAAACTGACCGTGGGGAACAGGGCTGGTAGGGCCCTAAAAGCCCCAACAGCCCCAGTCATGTCATCATCAGTGGCCCTGGTGGAGACGCTGTTGGCGCCGGAGCCAGGGCCGGAGAGGGCATCCTCACCGCGATACTGCAGCGCTCTCCGGGAGAGATGCGTGTCACTGTCCGATGGCAGCGTGACAGTGACACCGACCAGCAGCGGCAGCATCATCACATGGCAGGATCAAGATCGCAGAAAGAAGCGGACGGACGTTGGGTCTTTGGCCATCTCTGCGCCGTACAAGAAGGGGCACAGGAGATCCCCGGCCACGGCAGCCGCCGACTGGGGGGATGGAAAGAAAAAGTGGAAGAGAAGCAGGAACCCGCGGTCGAAGCTGTTGTTAACGTCCGGGAAGTGGAAGGAGAATCTCGACCATTTGCTGGAGGTTGAGGTGGAAATCGAAGTGGAAGCTGACACTGCAGACGCTGCAGGCACCACAGGCACGAATGTTACCACCCCTCTGCTAGTGGCTCAGGTACCCCAATCAGCACCTGCAGCGGCAGTGGTACCTGGGGCTGTACCCTCACCGACTAGCGGTACCTCCCAGTCTTCGTGGACTTTAGCAAAAACTGGAAAAGAGGGAAACAACTTGAAGCCGTCTCTCCCGTCCAAGCCGCCCTTGCACCTGCTGCCCTTGGCGAAACGCAACTCCAACGCTCGGCCGGGACAAGACAACAATGACGTGAATCGCAACAAGTGGGAGGAAGTCCCCGGCTCTGAGGGTGACAGCCGGGATTTGGGGTCCAAGCCAGCTTCAAGTTGGTCTTCAGGAAGTTTTACTTCACCGTCACTACTACTTCCCCATCTCCCCCCTCTCTCTTTCCCCGCGTCGAGACCCAGACTTCAGCTTCAAGCGTGCATAAGCTCGAGGGCTGGCGAGAACGTGGACGATCCCCAACAGCCCAAGGGAAGCGAGGATGGGTCAAGTGGCAGCAGAAGCAGCGGAAGTTACCACGAGAAGCCCAACAACAGCAACAGCCTGAGTCGACACCAACAATCGCGCAATAAAGGAGGCAACCAATACAAAGACAAACTTGAAAAGGACGCCGCCGTCTTCTTGTTGGAGAAAAAGGGCCCCTACCCCCCAGTGCCAATCTCCCCCTCCTCTTCATTGTCAGAGCCGGCGCACCCCTCGCCCACCACCACGACACAGCAGCATCCCACGCGGAAGCAGACGCAGACGCAGAAGCAGGCGCACTCGTACCTGGGCCAGGACCTGCATCTAAATCTGCACACAAACCACCACCCAAACTTTCCAGTCCCAGTGCGGTTCCTTGTCTCGGCCACTGCCACGGACTGTGCAGAGGTCGATGTGGCCAAAGAGACACGCAATTGGCTTGAACAAGTATTCAAAGACACGGTCGGCGACACCGCCGCCCGGGAACGGGAACTCACACACGGCCAGGACCATCACCACTCTTTTTTGTTACCACTGCCGCTTGTCTCTCGGTGGGACCACAACCCGTTCGATCCCGCAACCGATCACGGCCGTCAACCCGTCAACGGAGCTGAAGAACGACTCCGCTCACCCCGGCACACGCAAGCTGAACAAGCGGGTACGGCGCAGATTAAGGGTCAGGAGGGCCTTGCTCCCGACAAGGGGTCTAACCTGAACGGCACCAAGGGCTCAACCAACAACACCACTGGGGCCGACGGCTTGGCTTCACAAACCTCGCAAACCTCGGTGCCACGATTAGACACGGGAGCCGACAGTCAAACCCTTGCCGAACGGTGCAAGCTGGAGACCGACATGATCATGGACCACCAACATCTGCACGACCACCAGTCCTCAGCCGTGCCGCCCTCGCCCGCACCCTCTCACTCTTCTTTCTCCCTTAGAGGCAAAAATCGGGTTTTTGGAAAACTACCTTTTCTCTCACGCGGTCGCAAGTCAGAAGGTCCAGCCCGTATCGAGATCGCCTCTCCGATTTCCCCTTCTCAACCAAAACCTCCAACTTCTCCAACTTCACCAGTTTCCCCGGCCTCCTCCATGGGTGCCCCCATTGACAAGACCCGATCCAGGAGTCGGGATGCGAAGACGTATGCTGGCTCTGGAGGGCGCGGCATTGTACCAGTTCAAGATGAGGTGCCAAAGGGGGCCATCAATGGCGCTGACAGAGTAAGTCAGCCTCACAATGAACAAAATGAAGGTGGCCGACTAATGGGTTATTGTGCTAGCGCGTTACCGTTCGCTGTAAGGGCGTGACGGTGGATCTCAAAGTTGAGGTTGATACTACTACTGTGGACATCTTGTYGGCTTACGCCGACAAGACAGGCCTTCCCGTCAATGTCAACACCAGCATGGTCATCGAGGCGTATACCCCCCTGGGTCTCGAGCGACGCCTTCGTCGTTATGAACGTATCCGTGATGTATTAAACTCTTGGGACCAAGACATGCAGAACGTTTTGATTATCCAGACCGAAAACGACCGCAGCGACGAGAACCTAGACCTCGCCAGTGTTCCTCGCGAACACAAGATACCTACTGGCTTTGTCCTTCCACTTCAGCACTCCCACAGGCCTGGGAAATGGACCAAGCGTTATATCACATTGCTAGAAAACGGACAACTGGTTTCGTCCAAGAAGTCCGACGCAAAACTGTCAGACAAGGACGTCTTGAGCATCTGCCATCTATCTGATTTCGACATCTACACGCCGACCGAAGCACAGAAGCGAAAGGAGCTACGACCACCCAAGAAACATTGCTATGCAATCAAAAGCCAGCAGAAAACCACGATTTTCATGTCGACAGATAATTTCGTCCACTACTTCAGCACCGAGGACGCCGCGGTTGCCCATCAGTTTTTTGCTCGCGTCCAAGCCTGGCGAAGCTGGTATCTGGTTAACAAGGTATTGCAGCTGCATAAGAAAAGGCAAGAGCGGGATGCAGAGAAAGCGCCTCAACTCTCTTCTTCGCCGCACAAACCAAGAATGGCAGTCAAAGATGTCAATGTGGATGGCCGCAAGATCAGACTTTCAGTCGACGAGTCTCCTTACCCGATCGGTACATTCAAGCCCCTAATCGACCTGCAGCGTTTCGACAAGCCCATCGATGAGTTTGGCAAGGACTGGGAAGCCGACCGATCCAGACCGCAAGTCCCGCCGCTACCACCACTTGATAAGCTCCAGAAAGTCAGAAGAGCTACACAAGAAGAGAAAGAAGCACCATTTGGCACGAGCGGTTTGCTTGGGAACATATATGAAGAGCGAAAACAGGCGCAGAAGGAAGAGGAGAGAAAGAAACTAGAGGTCGTCACCGACCATCCCTTTACCGATCGACCCAGTCTTTTGAATGGCGGATTGGTAACTTCGCCAACTGAGGAGACCCGACAGCACGATGGACGATCGGAACCAAAGGCATGGCTTCCTTCGGCAGTTGAACACACCGCCACCCAGCGCAGCACAAGAGCACCCTCTGTTCGTCGCAGTGCTCCATCTAATCAGTCGCCGCCATCTCAGTACGCTCCATCGCAATATGCGCCATCACAGTACGCACCGTCCCAGTACGACCGTGGGCGTGAAACGCATCGTCGTCAGCAACCGAACCAGCAGCGAAAACCCAGCGGGCCTCTTGTCGACCTAACTCCGAAATTCGTTGAACCACCCCAATGGTCGCGCGAAGGTTTAGGACGAGGTGTGAGGGCTCCAGAAGGCATGCCGTTGGTCGACATGGCCACAGGACCCCAATTGGCTCCCGGTGCCAAACCTCTCGACCTGCCACCCCGAACACTTATTAGGCGGGAACCGAGCATGCGAACCCCTAGTTCTCGGCCAGGAACTAGTGGCGGCCAAGCACCGCCAGGTTCCAGTGCAGGTAGTGTCCGAGCTGTTAGTTGGGCTCCCTCGGTGCGGAGCAGGATGACGAGTCGAGACGGGACTTCTGGGGGTATGAGGAGCATGTCAGGATCGGCTTATCCACCACCTGTACCTCCTATACCCGGCTCAGTCCTCGGCAACGGGCCGAACTATCCGCCCCCCTCGTCCAGAGGTAGAGATACAGAAGGTTACCGTCCCCGTTCGTCGTCTGGTGGGCCACAACCCCAATCGAAGCAAGGTTCTCCTCCGTCCTCCGGGTATGAACACGATCGTCAACGTACCTTTTCTTTGAGAAACCAGCCACATCCGCTACTGTCATTCGATGAGGCCCTAGATGAACCGCGAGGTCTCCTTGGAAAGGCAGACAGAAGCAACACTGACTCCATGCAACGAGCACGGAGTGTCCGAGTGGGCAATTCATCGGGCCGCGCAAGGAATGGGAGTATTTACAATTACTGATTGGCATGATAATATGGGTTTGAAGAGCTTTTTCCTTGGACTGTATAACGACTACTTATTATGACTTAACGCCGATTACGAGTTTCTTACCGGTTCTTAAACGATGTATGGGCATCTGTTTTCTGTTCGGTTATTTCATGCTGTTCGACAGCTCATGTAAGCGATCTTTTTGTCACAGGTGGTACGACTATCTGAACGGTTTTGGTGGACTTTACAATTTTCTGGGCGTGATGTCCTTTTATACCTATGCTTTGACCATTTAATTCTGTTTATCTACAGCACCATTCTGTCTTACTCTCCACTAGATTCACGATGTTAGGAAGGCTGCGGTCAGTTTTGAGCAGTTAGAGAACTTATGGATATTCTTACACATCTTTATGAAAGGCGGCATGGCTTCGTATGGGGTCAGGCTGGGGGCTAGACGAACCTAGAGAGAAGAGCTGGGGCTGGAGCAAGACCATGGAACGAATTATACCCATAAAGAAGGGAATCTTGGGCTTGTAGGATGTATTCAGAGAATTTCTATCACAATTCTTCTCAACATTCAGTAGCAAGACATATAAGCGCATCTATCTAGCATGGGTATCTCGTGGAGACACAGGTTCGTTGTTCGTGTAACCTCTGCTTGCGCCAAACGTTGTTGTACTGCAATTTGCCATGTTGGATCGAACATGTAATTTCAAGACAAGGAGTGGGCATTTTCCCCTGTTCATGAAGAATCAGAATTCAAACACTATTTGTGCCACGGACCAAGACTTTCAGGACAGATACGAGGGAAGAATCATAAAGAACATCCAGCACCTCTGTCAAGCTACACCAGATCAAATATCATGCGTGGATAGGATATCGTGACGGGTAGAAATGTTCCCAAGCATTGGGATCGTAGGTATCTATTATTAAATTTACTTTCTTTTTTATTTCCTTCCTTCTCGCCATGCATGCAAATATGTATAGCAGAAAAAAACAAGGCCTGGTATCTCTCGCGCGCAAAGCTCGCTAAAACTTTGTGAATGAATGGTAACGCTTTTTTGTGTTTGTGTTTGTTCCATCATCAAGCAATCCAACATTAAGTTATATCATCTCCCAACTCGTCCCTCAAGCAATCATTATTGTTCGTAGCTCTTCAATCGACGAATATAATGATTTACTTGCTGCGCTTGTAGATCTTGCCAAGGAAGGCCTCAAAGACCTGCTTCTTGAGACCCTTGCTCTCGTCAATGGCATCGATCATCTTGCGGATCTCGCCGACGCGCTCCTCTTCGTACTGCTTGTAGTGGTCCTCGAGCTTGAGCTCGTCGTACAGCTGCTTGATGACTGCTTCCTTGGCCTTGTCCTTGCGGCCGTAGTTCTCCTCGAGCGTCTTGCGCTGCTCCGGGGTGACGATGCTGAGGGCCTTGTTGACGAGCCACGAGCACTTGTTGTCCTGGATGTCGGTGCCGATCTTGCCAATGTGCTCGGGCAGGCCAAAGTTGTCCAGGTAGTCGTCCTGGACCTGGAAGTACTCGCCCAGCGGGATCAGAATGTCCTCGGCCTGCTTGAGGTTCTCGGGCGTGGCGATGTCGAGCATGTACATGGCCAAGGCCACGGGCAGGTAGAACGAGTAGTAGGCCGTCTTGTAGATGACGATGAAGGCGTACTTGTCCATCGAGAAGTTGTCCAGGTCGACCTTGTCCTCGGGCGCCGTGAGCAGGTCGCACAGCTGGCCCATCTCCGTCTGGAAGGTCACCTCGTGGAAGAGCTCGAGGAAGTCGACGTAGCGCGGGTGCGAGCGGAAGTACTTCTTGAGCAGCGTGTAGATGGCCGACTCGAGCATGAAGGCGTCGTTGATGGCTACCATGCCGACACCGTCTTGGCGGTACCAGCATGGCTTGCCGCGGCGCGTGATGGACGAGTCCATGATGTCGTCGGACACGAGGAAGAAGGCCTGGAGGAGCTCCGTCATCCAGCCGAGCGTCGCGGCCTGGAAGTACTCCTCCTCGGTCAGGGGGCGGCCGAGCAAGATGGAGGCCGAGTCGGGAACGGACATGCCGCGGTTGCACTTGCCGCCGAGGGTGTTGATCTCGAGAGACTGCGACGAGGAAAGGCGATATTGTCAGTAACATAGCTCTTCTTGAGACGCGACCAGATAGGTAGGTTGGTTTGCTCTCACCTGCTTGTACCAGCTGAGCATCTGCTCGGGCAGCTTGTATGCCTTAGCATACTCGAGGAGCGCCTCCTCCAGCTTGGGGAAGACGCTCTCGAACTCCTTGAGGGTTGTTGTCTTGGCCATGATTGCGATATGTGAATTCTGCCCGGAGAAACTTCTGAGGTTGCTAGTGGGAGAAGAGGGGGAAGAGATATGTATCGGGAAGATCGGTTCGTTCAGGGGGGGGGGGGGGGGGGGGAAATCGCAATGCTAGCTACGGAAGCGATAGGAATGTCTGTTTAGCAGAGCCAGCTTGGCCTGGTGGGGTCGGCGGCGGGACAGCTGTACAATGTAAGAATGCCAGATGTGTGAATCTTGCACCTTTTTGGGTAATATATCGGACAGGTGGGGAACGTTTCTGTCTCCAAAATGGCCCAAAGTGACCCAAGCACAGAAGCCCAACAAAAGGGGTTACGATAGTCGTTCTTCTGATCACTTCAACACGACCTAGCTGTGAAGAGAGAAATATCCCGTACATCTACAAAATCAGATATCCCGAGTTTGGACGCTGAACTCCGAAGAAATATTCCTGCGATCCCTGTAACATCTTACCGAGAGGGACCCTACGGGACTGGACTGGACCCTTCGACTTCCACTTGCCCAGGCCGCCCGCCATTGGTACTGCCTGCCGGCGCAACCTTCAATGTGCACCGTGCACGCGCTCCTGGTTGCTCTGAACGCCCTGTAGCAACAGGAAAGGACCAGCCAACACCTTGGACAACAATGTTCACGACGTTATTGTGATCCATCGGCCAACCTCATTCTTCAACATTTCTCCTTCAACTCACAAAAGCGCGTCTTTGGTCAATGGCACCGGACTACCACAACTTTTCATTTGCTTCATGTTGATTGGGAACCGATTTTCAATAAGCTAGTGCTTGGTTGCTGGCAATCTATCCTTAAAAGCGGTCCGCCTCCCTCCGTGACCCCTCCGCCCTCTGTGTTTACTTCATTCACTAACAATTATCTGCAGGCGACACAAACACCAACAACACTTGTCACGATGCGTCTATCAGCAATAGATACCCTACACCTTAAAGAAGCTCTGCAAAATGCAGTTGTAAAATGCTCCGAGCGTTGTCTTTACCAATCTGCAAAATGGTATTCTTCATCTCATCATTCTGTAATCCGCCATGCACCTCCCTTGGCTAACGCAGAACACCCAGGGCCGCCGAGCTTCTCGACTCGGTTCCCGATCCAGTGCTAAGTGATTTGGATCAAGAAGCCGCGGCTGGACTTCAAGGATATCAGCACCCGGCCTTCTCCTCCAACCCGGACCCAGTAGAAGCTGAGCTGGAGGCTAAGGAGCTCAGCAAGTATCTGCTCGCCAAGTCCTTCTTCGATTGCAAAGAGTTCGACCGTTGCGCTTCCGTCTTCTTGCYGGATTCACTTCTCTCCGGCCTACTATCCACGAAAGCCAATGATGCTACTACACCAAAAGGCAAGGGCAAGGCAAGCGCCGCGCCGCCGTTCGAGCAGGCTCTCCCCTCCCTCAGTCAGAAAAGCTTGTTCTTGGCCCTCTATGCCAAAGTCATCTCGGGAGAGAAGAAAAAGAACGAAGAGTCGGAGATGATCATGGGTCCTCAGGACCTGGGCACCATCAAGAACAGCCATCTGGTTATTGTCAGCCGCTTCCTCGAAAGATGGTTTGCCGAGCACAAGGCCAAGGACTCCGATCTGCCACCAAGTCAGGGCTTCCTCGAATATCTGTACGTGTGTCCCTGTGTTTACCGCCCCGTATGGGCATTATGCTGATGTTGAAACAGATACGGCATGGTTTTGGTCAAGGAAAAGAACGAAGACGCCGCATTTGATTACCTCCTCAACAGTGTCCATCTGTTCCCATGGAACTGGGGCGCTTGGCTTGAGCTCACAAATCTCATCTCAGGGGTCGAACAGCTCAACAAGATAACCCCCGTCCTTCCCCAAAACATCATGTCTTTTATCTTTTACGCCAACACGGCGGTTAATCTGTATCAACAAGGGCAAGATCTCGCTGCCTCGGTCAACGATCTTTTGAAGCTTTTCCCCACATCCTCCTTCATCCTAACCTGTAGGGCGCTCTTAAACTACCACTCCAAGGACCTGTACACTGCGGAACAAAACTTTAGCAACTTGCTTGCGCTACACCCCCATCGTCTCGATTCGTTAGATCACTACTCCAACATCTTATACGTCCTCAACATGCGCCCAAAACTTGCATTCCTGGCCCACCTTTGTTCCAGCATTGACAAGTTCCGACCCGAATCGTGCGTCGTCATAGGCAACTACTACTCCCTCTTATCTCTCCACGAAAAGGCTGTACAGTACTTCCGCCGAGCCCTTACCTTGGACCGCTCCTGTCTCTCTGCCTGGACGCTTATGGGTCACGAATACRTCGAACTGAAGAACACACACGCAGCAATCGAGTCATACCGGCGCGCTGTTGATGTCAACCGTCGCGACTACCGCGCCTGGTACGGTCTTGGCCAGACATATGAGGTACTCGAGATGAATGCCTACGCTTTATACTATTACAAGAAGGCCGCTGGTCTCAGGCCTTGGGATGGGAAGATGTGGCAGGCCGTCGGGTCATGCCTGCAGAAAATGGGGAAAGACAGGGACGGGATAAAGGCACTCAAGAGAGCACTACTAGCGGATAGCTATTATGACTCGACGTTGAGTAGCTTTGGGAGTGCGGGATCTGCAGACAGGATGGCGCAGATGGATCCAGAGGTGTTGCTCCAGATTGCTACCATGTATGACCGCCTAGGCGAGGTTGAGGAGGCTAGGGCTTATATGGAGCTTTGTGTGGCACAGGAGGATGGAGGAGCTACTGAAAATGTAGATGCTTCGGCTGTTGGAACCTCAAATCCTGGCGAATCTTTCGTCGTTCATGGGGATTCGCCTGGTTCAGACGGGGATGCAGAGGGAGGGTACGAGCGTGGTGGAGCTGGGCGGGTAGAAGGAACAGGAGTGACAGTAGCCACAAGCAAGGCACGTATGTGGCTTGCCAGGTACGCGATGAGGACGGAGGACTACGTTACGGCTAACCGGCTGGCCACGGAGCTATGTCAGGATGGAGTCGAGGTGGAAGAGGCAAAGGCGCTCATTCGGGAGGTTAGGTCGAGGATGGAACTCGCTGATTTGACGGAGCGCTAGAGGCCGCCTTCTTTGGCGTTTCCCAATATTGAAGAGTACTTGCCGTCAGCAGCAATGATCAGTATTGGTAGCAACGGCGGCGGGGGGCCGAGGCTGAGGAGAGTCCCAAGATCTGGACGATACCATGAGTACGTCGGCCCTGTACCAGCAATGACCGACCATGGAAGCGGTATATATGAGGACCGGAGTCAGGAAAGCGATGGTGATGAGAATGGGGGAAACGGTCGCTACGACGATTGGTTTGGTGAAGACTACTTGGCGGATGGATACGATGATGACGATCTTGACGACGACGACGATGATGATAACGGCGGTGCTCCTACGAATGCGTGAAATGCCCATCGTTATTTGGGCCTCAGATTGCGTGTCGGTAGCTGGTGTGCCTCCCAAGGTATCGTTACCCACCCCGCCACCTTGGTCTTACGCAGTATGTAGGATGCTCATCCCGAGCCTGGTTTATTCTGGCCCCGTTTCAGACTGCATGCCTCAAGAACCTCGGCTGTAGCTTTGGTTTGGTCGAGCAGGTCAGAGAAAGCTTTTGCTTGTCACCTCCTATTTGTTGGTTGTATAAAGCGTGCGCTATACCTGCTTTGGGTATCACAGATGCCTGAGCAAGCAATGGCAGAGGATGATCACGATGGTCAAGTTTCAGGCTTCCCGTGCATTCTCACGATCACGCGGTCACAGATTAACGGTCATCAAGACGGAGTGACGATCCCGGTTCACGAGACCTGGTTGCATAGTATCGTGGTTAACATCTATATATGAGTTCGCAACCGACCGAGTCGTGCGTTGTTCGAGAGTTGCATTGTCCTTCCTAGCCTTCCGACTTGCAGCCAAAAATCTTTTGCGGAGGTGACGAAATCACAGCAACTTCATGGCAAGAAACGATTACGCACTCGCTGATGTCCACTTGAGAAGCACGTTCTGATGAAGCCTCCGTGCGTATCACTCACCTGTAACAGCCTTAGTCGGCTCGATTTACGCCTTGCAACTCGGATCATTTGTGTTTCGGTATGTCTTGATTAACGTTATCAGCAAGCTCAAAGTGTTGCCTTCAGTGACCATTCGTTCTTCTTCCACTTCTCACTTCAGACTTCCTGTGGTATACCTAAGCATCTCAGGGTGTTATCGGCATGAATAACTGCAGTCCGCTATTTTGGGTCTACCGCCACCATTGTGCCCGGCACAAAATAACCAAGCACCAATCCCGGGTCCGGCAGGTCATACAGTTAGGGCGCGCATACTCTCGATACACCCGGAATTCCGATGTGCCGCAACTCTAGGTGGCTTAACAGTTACAGCATGTCAACGGGCAGAAACCTACGCTTTTGCAGATTCGAAATCAACGCACAGCATGGGGGAGTACGGGCTTGCGAAGCCCCTTCTCAGGCAATGTCCAAACCGCTTCGCTGAGCCTCTCGTCTGCTAAGACCGTCGAGTGTCATGGAAGTTTCAAAAACCGACAGGCACAGAAATGTTCCAAACCGCCACTTTTGAGCAGTTATCGGAGATTCATGCATCATGGGGAGCCTTGGGGCTTGGGTTCTTAACGAGACCCGGGCAGTCTGCGGCATTTGTTGCATCCAGGCCCGCCGGTTTCTGCATGCTGGTCGTTAATTCCACGGAGAATATACGGCACGCACCGGTTGAAAAGAAGAACTCGGAATTTCCAGGTGGCATGAAGATGGAAAAAAAGAATAGCTGTCAGGATGAAGACGTGGTATAAAAAATTGAGTCCCCCCCTCGCTTTTCTCTCTGGAAATCACCATCTTCGACTCGAACATCCAAGGTTCACTACCATCTCGTCTTCCGAGCTGACACGATCTCAACAGAAGAAACCTTTCACAGAACTCTCAATATGTTCCTCTCTAAGCTTCTTGTTTCCCTCTCCGCCTTTGGCCTTGTGGCGGCCAACACGATCACCTTCATCTCCCTTGACGAAAATCCTCGAACGATTTACTCAAAGCACAAGCTAAAGTGCGAGGATGGCGACCTAGGGTACTGCACCGACATCAGCCTTATTGACATTGCCCCAGTAAATGTCCCTGGACTCGCTCAGGTCGACGTTGACCTTCCCGTGGGCTGGGAAGGCAATTTCTACGCTGTCCCGGCCGGCACCCCCGATCGCACTGGAATGCTGGCCGAAATCCGGTCGCAGGGTTTCGAGAATGGGAGCTACTACGACGTCTCGGCGATTGAAAACCCCAACGACCACGTCGGAGTCAAGCAATTCTGGCCCGCTCACGACCCGAACGCCGAGGTCAGCGGATGCATTCAGTTCCCCTGCCCCTACACCTATTATCATCCCGACGATCCGCAGACGAAACGGCCCACCTGGTCCGACAAGTTCTATTGTACCCTTGGGAACGCCGATCTGTCCAAGCGGCCGCATCTGGCACAATGGCACATGGTTTACAACCACGAGAAGGATAAGTGGGTTGCTCTCTCCGTACCCGATCCGGCCGTCAGTATTATTGCTGTCCCCGGCATGCCCGCTGCTACTCGTGGTGCCACGGCCGATTCTTCTACCGCTACTCCCACAGCTGTTGCCGACGAGACGGACGCTACTGATGAGACGAGCATCGCCAACGAGACAGCATCCGCCCATCGGACTCTTGTGACTATAGTCACCTCGGTTTAGAAGCAGACGGCGACTCCCACTTTGACAGCCAGCCATAACCACGGCCATAGCCATACCGCTGCCGCGAAGCAGACGACGTCCAACTAGTCGTCATTGGCTAGCAACAAAAGAACAGCCCCCAACCAACCCATCGCCTTTTCTCTGGTTGGTTTCGAGTCACTGGCTGTGCGCAGATGGATTACGGGAACCTTTGGTTCTTTCACAACGACGGGTTTGGTTAAGGTCTCAGTTGGGTTGATGATATACCGTAGACGGCGAGGATTGGTTACAGTAGTTGGTTAGACAACGATGGACATGCTATCTCGGGCGTCACGAAAGAAGCAGGCAAAACATGACTGCTTTTAGATGGAGGAAAAAAATAGAAGATTACGGGAAGGAATGGAATGGGCGGTTATGGTTACTTTGTCATGGTAGGGTTAGAAGAATCTTGGAAGACAGTGGATATTGTATCTAGAGACATCCTTCAGGAGTTTTACCTGATTGGAGTTGCGGAAAATCTCTATAGACCGTAGTTAGTTAGTTCAGTGTTTTTTTCTTATCCTTTGTTGGATAACAAACTCAGACAACATTTCCCAACGACGACATTCGGATGTTCCCACCGACACATGAGAAAACTCTCACTAACACATTGTGCCTCAAGGTCCAGTTAGAAATCCGACATCAGGAAAGTCACGACTCCAAGCCAGACCTTGCTGAGTCGCTCCTTCCCTGCCCTGCGTGCCTGCCTGACCTCTGCCATGAAAAAAATCCAACGGCAGACAACCAAGGCTCGAGTGCATTACTCTTTCCTCTTCTAGATCCGGATTCTTTGTAAGCTCGAGATAAGGCACCAAGTTTCTCCTTCACTTTTCCCATGCCGTTCGGAATCTCTCGCTCTGAGAATCGAACACTCCAAAACAAGCCGACGGTAAAGGTGCCAACTAAGAAGGTATGCAGGTATTAACCGTGGGTGTGAGCTGGACCCCAGAGGGTGTTGCGAGAAAACAACCAGTCCAGCTCACACCCGCGGTTATGTAGGGAAGAAAGCCTAAGCCTTCGGCACCCGTTCGGTACCATTTTGACCAAAGGGGTGACAGCTGGCTGGTATCAAAGAAATTTCCTGACGGACAAAAATTATCACCAGGCTCCGTGCTCGGTGCTCTAGGCTCCAGACGCCGGGCTTCGCAGGAGTTTAGAGACTGCACCACAGAAGACCGTTCTTACGTAATGGTACATTCATGCATCGCGCTTGACAAAGGAGAAGCACGAAGAGGGCCAACGGGCATTGCAGCTACGAAGCTTATGAAACCCTGATAATGCCCGCTTAGAAACATACCTGCTTTATCTCTAGGTGAAGTGCAAGCAGGTGAGCAGGGCAGATGAAGATACAAAGGGGATGGATGGCCTGGGCGGTGGACTCGGCCGAACAGTCAACGGCCGACAGTATCTGTACATAAGCATGAAGGCGGCAATTTTTGAAGGGTGTATGGGAAGGCAGTTGGGTGAATCTTGTTGTTGATTGTCAGAGTAAACAGCGAGCCATCGAGAAAAGGTCCATTGCTGGCTTTTACGACACTCCCCAAGATGTCCACATCACCGAAAAGAATGAGCACATCGAGAAGTGTTCTTTTCATCACCCTACTAAGCTCCGATGATGGAAGCATGGTTCATCACGTTGAAGGCTCTTTATTGTTGAGTGGTAAGGAGATTTCACTCGGAATCTTGTTTGAACCCTCTCTCTCTATCGCTAGTGTGGTGTAATGATAGCCTACTAGCAGCAACTTTGGTCATTTAACTCTCGACGTATACCTTTTCGAACAGTACTAATGCTTTTCTCTAGACGCCCAAGGTACTCCCTATCATATCCCAATTCATATTACCTTCCGAACCCCCCTGCTTCAGCAGCGGCACTAACTTCTGCTATGATTTCAGCGGAGCTTCTTCCCGTTAATGTTTGGGTAGGTGTTGGTGTTGGCGCGCGAGATCCTGCCCGCGATCCAGCTCGAGATCCGGCGCGGGACCCGGCGCGAGACCCAGCACGAGAACCAGGAGCGAGCGCAGGGGATGGAGCCCGGGACGGACCGCGAGATGGAGGATGGGACGGGGTGAGCGATGTTGGCCGAGAAGGGGCTTTCCTGATCTCCTTGGCTTTAACAATGTTGATGAGGTGCTGGCCCGCATCCTCGAACCCGTCGAGCTTGTTTAGGCGAGAATCAAAGTATTCGACGTCACGCAGCATGCTGATTAGCCCATATGTTAGCATCGTTTTTTCTTGAAAGTTCATATGATGGCATGAAAAGACTCACCTCTCTTTCCCGGCCTCTGTGGTGGGCTCCAGCCCCTTGAATGTCGAACCAAATGTGTCTTTGTAGTTCTTGAAGACCAACATCATGATCATCCGCACCGTTCCCTCGGGTAGCTGTCTAGTCAAGTTGCGGTGAAGCGTGGTGGTTTCCTTGGTCAGTGTCTCCATGTACTCGTGCGCCGCTGGGGACCCGGCATCCCAGTTAATTGCCCTCATCTTCCTAGATGCGAGAACTGCGCGACCAGTCATGATCTCGACCAGTTTATTGTAGATAATGTTCTGGTGCTCCTGGAAGTCCCGTCTGACTTTATCGAAATCCGCCATCACACCGGAGACAAGGTTGTTTCCGCAATGACGGCGGACGAACTCACGCACATGAGGAATGATTGCGGCGATGAAGGCTAGTGCCTGCGACGCTACAGCAAGATGGCGCGTGGTGATATTCTTGAGTCCAGCGGACATGAGTGCACCCGCACCTAGAATGAGTTGCTTGCAGCGTGAGTTAAAGAGCTGAAGGTAAGCGATGAGAGAGGACGACACATCGGCTGTCATGGAGGGAATGCCGACAATAAGGTGGATAAACTGAGCCATGCCATTCATACACAATATCGCGGACTTGGGCAGGAGGAATGTCTCGGAGTCGACGACGGCAGCGCGTGCCTTGGACTTGGAAGCCCCGTTCGCCTGTACTTCAGCGGCCTTGTCCCCAGAGTCACCGTTGGCCTGCGCTCCGAGGGCAGGAGCAGCAGCGCTGCCATCATTCTCGTCATCGGAGGGTGGAATCCAAACTTTGGTTGCTTCTGCCCAAATGGCTGCATCTCGTGTGCTCCCTTCCAGAATGCGGTCGAGAAGCTCGGTATCTTTCTCGGTAAAATCCTGACTTGCCCATTGGTCACTCTCCATGCCTTGGGCAAGCTTCTGCTTCTCGGCATCGCCGTGACGCTGAACAAATTCCTTGATGTGACCATTGACTAGGTTCTTCAAGGATGTCCCGCTTCGGCCTGAAATGGCCTCGCACTCATTGGCGAAATGGAGGTTGAGAGTGAAGTATCGAAGGAACCATTCAAGCGTTAGACGGGTGCTTTGTTCCGACCTAACCTTCAATAGCCTTACGACCTTATCCTGAGCAATATCAACGGCTTGCCCAAGAAGGTTTGAAAGGTCGAGGGCTGTATGAATCTCTTCCTGAGCCTCCAGAGCTGCTGTAGACAATCGCCTGCCAGTAGGGCTGAAAGGCGGAGACCTAAGTCCGCTAGTTGGATCCGAGTCGCCGAGAGAACTTGCGACGTCTAATAATACCTTTGCTTGTGTATCCAGTCGTCTTAGGGTTTCAGTTACCCCGATGTAGATCTTGACTAGCAGCTCCTCCGCATCCCTAGGTTCC
Organism: Neurospora terricola FGSC 1889; assembly: GCA_009805285.1. Lineage (NCBI taxonomy): Eukaryota > Fungi > Ascomycota > Sordariomycetes > Sordariales > Sordariaceae > Neurospora > Neurospora terricola. The sequence goes on along the minus strand of RANZ01000013.1, from coordinate 80,605 downwards.
AAAGCACGCAGGTTACGAGCCAGGATGGAGGAACGTTCCTGTTGAGAGCGTTGCTTGCCTCCTGTCATCGTTGATGCGGACATCATAGACTCATTATCATCATCGTTCGAACTCGGCAAGGGCCTGCGGATGAGATTTTTGATCTCACGCAGAGCTGTCTCTCTATAAGCAGTCGCAGCGGCTGTAAGGAACTTGGCTCTGTGTAAGCCAGTCAGACTAACCAGAAGTTCCGATCGCAGACCGTCTGTTGATGTTAGGTACGATGGAAAAGCCGAGGGCTCGCGGTTGTGGCCTCCTCGTGCACGTATTGAAGCACTGCTCCACCGCATCAGAACCTCCTGGGTTGAGACGTGCGCAACGTGGCGCTGGATGTCACGTATTAGGAGAGTTATGAACCTCTCTTCGTAGGTCTTGCCGATACGTTGCCGAAGAGTACTCATGTCGTTGTGTACACCCTGGAGGGCAGTGGTGCCCCTGAGATCTCTCAACTCCATCCCGGGACGACCATTGTGCGAAGCCCCATCTTCTCCGGCAATCAGTTTTTCCAAAGCGTCAATGTTGTCAAGCGCTGCATCCACCTCGCCCGAGTCTACCAGCGATTCGCATACAGCCACTCCCTCAACCACTTCCCGGAGCTGCATGACTGCATCGTGCAATTGTTGGATATTCTCCCGTCTCCGCCGTTGGTGCACGATATCCAAACCCCTAGTTGCAATCTCCTCATCCAGATTTTCTAGCTCTCTCCTCAGTGTCTTGATTCTGTCCACGGAGTCTGCGGCTTCTGAATGCAGTTCCCTAAGAGACCCCAGCGCAGTAAAGAAGGTGGTTGAAGCGGTTGAAATCGACTGGATAAGGTGCATTTCGACGGTATCCATATACCATGACAGCTTCTCCTGCAATATGGCATTTGTCGCAAGGGCCTTCCGAGGTGCGGAGGCCTGCCCATTGTGGTGGCCTCGGTCATCGGATCCCGGTGCGGGTCGTACTACTTCGGATCGCTCGCTAACAACATCGAAAGTTCGGGGGTTCTCGAGGTGAAAGTCTTCGTCGAAGTATACCACGGGAATGGTGGATAATGGTGGAGGACCCTGCGATGCTGCTTTCCTGTAGCTTGAGCTGCGTCGAGCGGGACCCGGGGCTTCTATCGATGATATGGAAGCAATGGATGAGCTGGATGCCCTCCTGGATGCGCCAGATCGTTTACCCGGTCGTAGATGTCCATCTTCGGCTGAGGTTGCGTCAGCCTTGCTACCTCGCCTGCTGTGAGTACCAGATGCTTCTTCTTCGTCCGCCTGAACCCGTCGTAACTGTTCGTATAACGCGCCGACTTGAGTAAGATATTGTGTAAATTCGGAATTGTCAACGTGAGGGACATTGGTGAGCGTGACAGGTGGAATGTCTCGAGCAGTCGGAGGCTTATGCGCAGTGGAAGCGGGAGCTGAGGTATGCGGAAGGAGACCAGTTCGTACTATGGGCGGCTGAAGCAGGGTCGAGATGGCATTCTGACCGGACTCCAGGACGGCGTCACCCCAGGTACCGGTGGAACTGTCGAGAGAGCCACCGATAGAGTGTATGGAGCTCGCGGTCGAATCTCGTCGAGAATGGAACGGGCGGCTCGGACTGCGTGAGCCTCTCCTTTAAGAAGCTGTTAGTGTATGTTATGGAGAAGGCATGAACAGACAAAGCGCATCGCACCCGTGGAAAGGGAAGTCGCCAAAACGCCCGGCATCGGGTATTGGCGAAAGACTATCGACCGACTTGCGAGCACCCTGGTTGGAGAACATGATGGCTCATCAAGTCTCCCGGAAGTCCTAGGCCTAAGCTCAGGGGAAGACGAAATGGCCGTTGGTCATGCGGCGGTGAATTGGCGACTTGGGAAGATGGGGAGTTCGGTAATCGGTAGTATGATCGTGGGAGGCTCAAGCTGTACTAGGCGCGGGCCAGCAGGCCAAGGTAGCGTTGAAGGTATCGTGGTCGAAGGTAGACAAGTATGGCTGTTACTGCAGGGTCACCGGGGTATCATAGCGAAACGAAAACAAGACAAGAACCAGAGTGTATTTTCCACAGAAGATGGCCGAGAAGAAGCGCAAGGCAGTAGTATTGACGAGAGTAGGTAGGTGTTGAAGTTGAGAATCGGAGCTGTCGAAAGTCCAGGTCCCCCCATTCGGAGCGGAAGCCACGCAGCATTGGATCCCACAGGACCCTTGTTCGGATACGTAGCGCAGTTGAATGAAGCTCCGCCCGCCATGATTACTTGAGCGGGCCATGGAGCTGGGTCTTGCACCGTTTGCTGCAAAAGTGTTTGAAGGGTGAATCCCTCTAACAGAATATCCTTCTACGCGTGTTTCATGTCAGGGCACTCCGCACTTCAGGGGGGCTGCCTGCTGGGCCGTGCGGCGGGTTCCTGCCATCCAGTTACAGGTGGGGTACCCATTAAATCCCCTGCCAAAAATCGCGTCTTGCGCGCGCAGTATCCATGTTTCTCGCGTCGCGGTTTTCACATACGTACGATTTGCGATTTTGGCTTCTCTCTCGGTTTTCTGCCCCAAACAAACCCCTCCCTCCCCTGCTATCATACAATACTCCCGGTGCGAACCTCTACGACCAACCCACCCGAGTAAACAAACCAACTCCACACCAAGGCACTGTCAGTTATGGATCATCAGTCTGTCTTCTCAGCCCGGACCTACGCCGGGGCTGCTTCTTCATATGTACCGGAGGAGGACAGCAACCAGCACATTCGCGCCCAACTCGAGGCTTTCATTCTCGACTTCAGACTCGATAACAGCTTCATCTACAGGTTGGCACTCTATCTATCTTACCTCTCTCTCCCTTTTCTCGAGCTTCCTTCTTCTAACAAGACTCCGTCCAGAGATCAATTACGAGAAAATGCCCTCCTAAAGAAATACTACTGCGATGTCAACATTGGCGACTTGATCAAGTTCAATGAGGAGATTGCCCACAGACTAGTCACCGAACCCGCCGAGATTATCCCTCTATTTGAGGCCGCCTTGAAGCGCTGCACACACCGAATTGTCTTCCCGAACGAACCCAAGATAGACCTGCCCGACCACCAACTGCTCCTACACTCCAACGCCGAAGATGTCTCTATCCGTAACCTCGACTCCCTTACAATCTCCCGGCTGGTCCGGGTACCTGGTATCGTCATTGGCGCCTCGGTAATGTCGTCCAAGGCGACCGAACTCCACGTCCAGTGCCGCAACTGCGGCCACGTCCAACACGTTCACGTATCCGGCGGCTTCAGTGGCGCTACGCTTCCCAGGACATGCGGCAGAATCAGAGCACCTGGCGACCCTGGCGAGAAGTGCCCAATGGATCCTTACTTCGTACAACACGAGAAGTCAAGATTCGTCGATCAGCAAATTATCAAGCTTCAGGAGGCTCCAGACCAAGTTCCCGTCGGTGAACTGCCCCGCCACGTCCTGATCTCCGCCGACCGCTATCTCACAAACCGCGTGGTTCCCGGCTCAAGGTGTACCGTCATGGGTATCTTTTCTATATACCAAAGTGGAGGCAACAAGAAGTCCACAAGCGGCGCCGTCGCCATTCGCACACCCTATCTCCGCACAGTCGGTATCCAAACAGATATTGACCAAACAGCCAAGGGTCTGGCTGTCTTCTCCGAAGAGGAAGAGCAGGAATTCCTCGAACTTAGCCGTCGCCCAGATCTCTACAGTGTCATAGCCGAGTGCATCGCGCCGTCCATCTATGGAAACAAGGATATCAAAAAGGCTATCCTCTGCTTGCTTATGGGTGGCTCCAAGAAAATTCTCCCGGATGGCATGAGGCTCCGTGGTGACATCAACGTTCTCATGCTTGGTGACCCCGGTACAGCCAAGTCGCAGCTGCTCAAGTTCGTCGAGAAAGTCGCCCCTATCGCCATCTACACCTCCGGCAAGGGTTCCTCCGCCGCCGGTCTGACGGCTTCCGTCCAGCGTGACGCCTCCACGCGCGAGTTCTACCTCGAAGGCGGTGCCATGGTCCTCGCTGACGGCGGTGTCGTCTGTATCGATGAGTTCGACAAGATGCGCGACGAGGACAGAGTGGCGATCCACGAAGCCATGGAGCAGCAGACCATCTCCATCGCCAAAGCCGGTATCACCACGATCCTCAATGCTCGCACTTCGGTCCTGGCCGCCGCCAACCCCATCTTTGGCCGCTACGACGACATGAAGACCCCCGGCGAGAACATCGATTTCCAGACCACCATCTTGTCGCGTTTCGATATGATCTTCATCGTCAAGGATGAGCACGAGCGCGGCCGTGATGAGCGCATCGCCAAGCACGTTATGGGCATCCACATGGGTGGCCGTGGTGTCGAAGAGCGGACTGAGGCAGAGATCCCGGTCGAGAAGATGAGGCGGTACATCAGCTATTGCCGATCGTAAGTCGCTCTCCTCTTGTCTTCCACATTGATTATATCACCAAAACTAACATATCCCTCTCCAGTCGCTGCGCCCCCCGTCTCTCCCCGGAAGCCGCCGAGAAGCTCTCCTCTCACTTCGTCGCCATCCGCAAGCAAGTGCACGCCTCCGAACTCGAAGCCAACGCGCGCTCCTCGATTCCCATCACGGTCCGCCAGCTCGAAGCCATCGTGCGCATCACCGAGTCGCTCGCCAAGCTGACGCTCTCGCCCGTCGCAACGGAGAAGCACGTGGACGAGGCCATCCGGCTGTTCCTGTGCTCGACCATGGACGCCGTCAACCAGGGCGGCAGCACGGGGAGCAACCGCGAGCTGAACGAGGAGACGTCCCGCGTCGAGGCCGAGCTGAAGCGCCGTCTCCCGATCGGCTGGAGCACCAGCTTGGCCACCCTGCGCAGGGAGATGGTGGAGGGTAAGGGGTTCAGCGAGGTGGCGCTGAATAGGGCATTGATGATGCTGCAGAGGAGGGATACCATTATGTTTAGGAACCAGGGCGCGCAGGTTTATAGGAATGGCGCATAAATAAGATGAGGGGAAAAGAATGTTCGGACGAAAAAAGGACACGAGATGGAAGCATTTGGCTCTGCTGTTGTTATTTTGGGTGTACAGCTTAACAGGTACAATGGGGCTTCATGGCGATGGGCGTAACGGGCGCTCTTGCAGCTTTGTTTGGGTCTGGGTTGGTGGATGTTTTGTCTAGCCAATGGTCAATTTAGAAGACACACATTTGATCATTTTGCTGCTGTCTAGTCTTCACGATGCCATTAAATGTCGTCACCCGACGTTGTAGAGATGTCTACTGAGCCTTTGACTGACCCGAAACCTTAAAGGTGCTTCTATTCCAAGATCTCCGAGAAAGGGGGTTTCTATCCTCCCATGACCTCATGCACATGTAATAATCGAGCATTCCTGTATACACAGGCTAATACACATCGAACCTTGAACAAACATGTTCCATCCCATCTCTTAAGCATATGCCAGTGTGTTATCATCTCTCATATAACCGGCCACTCCCAGCGCTGTCTCGCCGCCAGACACGGAAGGTCCCCGAACAACAATCTGCAGTTTCATCTCATGGTTAGCAAGCCGTTCTGCAGTTGATCGGATCACAAAATGAATGAGACGAGTTTAAAGCTTACCTCTCCCTTACTAACACCATCAGTAGTCTTATAGTCTCCCATATCCTTGAAAAACACCTCCGTGCTGCTCAACGGCGGTCCAAAGTGCGAGCACTTATCCTCAAACACTCTGTAATCATAAAACAGCGTCTGCGCCACCGCGCCGACCACCTTGGCAGCCGTCAGCGCATAGATGATGCGCGCACGAGTGTACGCCCTAAGGTCCGACAACACTTGCGACGACAAGCGAGGCGTATCCGCGCCCGCACGCTCAGCAGTAAGGATCAAGCGAAGCTTTCCGGGCTTGGTGCCAATGGAAGGACGAAGGCTGTCGTAGTAGGACGAGAGGAACGAGGCGGTGGGCATGACGCCGTACTGGGTCAGGTGGCGGGTCTGTAGCCAGTGGAGATTACGGGCGATGAGCGAGGAGAAGTTGCTGGCGGTCTCCTGGTGCGTCTTGACGAGGGCGGCGGGCGTGGCGACGAGAATGGTGGGCGAAATGCCGCGGGTCGCGGCGGCGAGATCGTAGGCTTGGGTACCGACGGAGTTCAGGGCGACAGAGGCGTTGGAGAAAAGCGCGGCGAGGGTCAGGACCAGGGTGTGGCTGTTGGCGAGAGAGTCGGCGGGGAGGAAGAGATCGGATGGACCCATCTTCTGGGAGGTTGGGATGGCAAAGAGCTGGGAAGCGATGGCTGAGGCGAAGTTGCCGGCTGTGAACGTAACCATTTCGGATGGAATACCGGACTTGAACTGCCAGAACAGGATGACATCGCTGGGTTCATTTTGACCTTCAAGCGGGGGAAGCTCGCGGCCAGCAGCGGCGGGGCTGTCGCCGATGATCTCGTGCCAGGTAGAAACGTTGACGCTACTGCCGGTGCCCTCGGGGACTTCGTTCCAGTCCATGTGTCTGCTGCCTTCGTCGACAATCCAAATCAGCTGGCGGAGGGAGGGGTAGTGCTTAGCAACCACGTCAAAGGGAAAAGAACCAGGGGCAGTGATGACAGTGTCAGCACCGGACCGGCGCAGCATCGAGATAACATCTTCTTCCGGTTGCTCGAAGGGAAGAATAACGGCCGTCAGGTTGTAGAAGGCGCAGGCAAATAGAGCCGCGAGTAGCTCGACGGAGTTGGGAATGTAGATGGCCACACGACTGCCGCCCTGCTCCTTGATGTGTCCTCCGATCAGGTTGATTTGACGCGTGATGTCGTCCAGCGAGTGTTCCGTAACATGTTCGGTACCGAAAACACTGAGGATCTTGCCCTTGGCGCCCTTGTTCGGACCGCCCTCCTGAACACCAGCCACAGCTTGTCTCCAAATATCGCGGAGATCACCATCGCGTCCTCTAGTCCAGCGCGAGGCACCGGGATCCTTGACGTTCAGACCGGTCTGAAGAGGCATGCCATGGGGGGCAGACTGGCCGCGGTATACGGGAGATTGGCCGTGCTGTCGAACGGGGGAACCTTGAGACTGTCGGACAAGGAGCATGGGATGGGTATCGGGGTCCTTTCGTGTAGAGATCTGGTAGGTGATGAAGCCGATGAAGGCAGTGACGATGATGGTGCTGTAGATGTTCCATTGCGCAAAGAAATCCGTGATGCCCTCGTCGAGGGTCAGCAACAGATTGTCGAAGGCGCCCATGGTGACCGACGGAGCTGCGTGGGCGCAGCGTTCGAAAGCGTTCGAGGGTTTGTCGCGTGTGCAAGTTGTAGTTCGATAGCGTTGGGTTGGGTAGAGCTCTTGAAGCTGTCAGTTGTCGGGTAATGTTATGTCAGGTTTGCCCTGGACCGGCAGGGGGAGCAGATGCGGGACCGTTCAGGATGACAGGTCAAGGCCACGCAGGCAAGGATGGAGCTCTTATAAGGAATATGGATCTGGTGGGGTCCGAGACCTCTTGAACTGACTCAGGACTCCCGTGAACGCAGCGGAGAGAATGGAGGGAATGGAGACGACTCCAGCAAAAAAGCGGATGGCGGAGTCCGGACGCAGCCTGAAATGCGGGACACAGCGGGGTTCACCCACGGAGGCCTGATCGGGTCCTGCCGTTCGTCGTGTAAGTCACCCGAAATGTCAGACTTGCGGGGGGTCCAATTGATATCGACAGACCACCAAATTCAGCAGCCCAACATGCATTGTATGTGGCGGCCACTTGCTGGCTGTCCTCTGCCCGCTGAGAGTGAGTACCGTCGTACTGAGAGACCGAAGCACCGCTTGGCACTTGCCCCGGCTCGGTTAACCCGATAGAAGAAGCTCTTCGGCCAATCACCTACCCGGATTTGGTCACAAACTATCAGAGCATCCAACCGGTTTAACGACTGTAGCGGGACCGCGGGCAAACTCCAAACTGGGACGTCGACGAGAAGCTCTACGGAAGCTTCCCTCCAACCCTCTCGAAGAATCGCAAAGTCGCCAATCGGGCCTCATCGCCAAACCGTCCGCCAATTGACCTGGTATCAAGCAGCCATGGCGACCAAGCTGACTCCCTTCATCATGCGGACGGCCGTCCGGGCGGCGACCCGGCTGTCTACCAAGCAGTCTTCGATTGCGCCCGTCTCCCGCGCATGCCTCTCCATCTCGGCGCGGAGGCCCAGCGACACCCTCATGGTGGTATGTTTCCACGGTCACGATTTATCCCAAGCGTCAGAAGCTGACAGTCTGCCACCATCACCATCCAGCACCGCAACACCCCCGACAACAACCCCGACATCCCCTTCAAGTTCTCGGCAGACAATGAGAAGGTCATCGAAGAGATTATCAAGCGCTACCCGCCGCAGTACAAGAAGGCGGCCGTTATGCCCCTGCTCGATCTCGGCCAGCGCCAGCACGGCTTCTGCAGCATCAGCGTCATGAACGAGGTGGCCCGTCTGCTTGAGATGCCCCCCATGCGCGTCTACGAGGTCGCCTCTTTCTACACCATGTACAACCGCACCCCGGTTGGCAAGTTCCACGTTCAGGCTTGCACTACTGTATGTTTCCTTTTCCTTAGGCTTCTGCCACCTCTCCTTCTCAATCTTCATGGTAGCTGACTCTGTTCTCTTTTTTTCTCAGACCCCCTGCCAACTAGGCGGCTGCGGCTCCGACGTGATCGTCAAGGCCATCAAGGAGCACCTCGGCATCAAGCAAGGCGAGACCACTCCCGACGGTCTTTTCACTTTTCTCGAGGTCGAGTGCCTGGGTGCTTGCGCCAACGCGCCCATGGTCCAGATCAACGACGACTACTTTGAGGATTTGACCCCGGAGACCATCAAGCAGGTGTTGTCGGCGCTCAAGGAGAGCGTCACGGACGTGTCCAAGGCGCCTAAGCCGGGCCCGCAGAGCGGGAGACAGACGTGCGAGAACGCCGCCGGCCTAACAAGTCTGACGAGCGAGCCATACGGACCAGAGGTCACGAGGTCGGATCTTTAAGTCTGGGGGCTTGATCTTGGATTAAGTGAGCGGTAATGGGGCTGACGTGGAAGAGCACGATGACAGAAACTGTCACATAGACAGGACATGGACCAACAGGACAGTGATGACGGCAAATGCATTAGACCAGAATGTACAAAGTTCAAAAAGGTTACACGATACACTATCTGTTCTTGTTTGTTGTGGTTTTCTTGGGATGAGCTAAAGTTGATCTGAACTAACCGAAATGTACAACCTGATTACAAAGACCTTGATGTCCTGGGCTACACAGCGCCCAATCCCTCCAGTTCTATTTGATCATGTCCTATCAACAGTCCACCTCAAGTGTTGCTCACAGAATACTACATCAATGGTAAGCCAATTCCTTTCTTCACTTGAAAGTCATCAAATCAAGCTTTCTAACTGCCTCATATAGTAACCTTGAAGCCTCTAAACACTCCTTATCCTGAATTATTCTGAGGAGCATATCAATTCGTGTGGTACAGTGGGTGCCGGAAAAAAACGCCCAACTCGAAATTTCCCCGCAAAAAAGGCCAAAAGTCGGGTTCGTCACTCCTCGATTCAACCACCTTATTAAACTCGTACACCAGTGCACTTTCTTATTATAAGAGCTTTCTACTCTTTCTTAATAATAAAGGGTGTTTTGAAAGTTTTTGGCTTTTTATAGTAGTGGAAAAGTGGTGCATATCGAGGAGTGAGGTCGGCAATTTGGTTATAGTGGACTTATAGGGGCTTATAGTGGATGAAAAATGGAACTCTCCTCGAGTGCCAAGTTTACCACCTTCTTTCTCTAGCATCTTTGGAGGAAATCTTGAAAAGAAACCGGAGTCTTAATAGCGGAGTAAAATACTTAGTATACTGAAATTTATGGATTACCGGGATGTTGGCTGTGTTGTTGTTTTGAGACTTGAAAAGTATGAGTTTTGCGGTAAAATGACCCGTTGGGCGTTTTTTTCCGGCACCCACTGTATATCCTCATGGCGGAAAACAATAACCGCATCAGAGCAACCGCAAAATCCAGCCATCTCCCAGTCTGTTGTTCTCGGAATCCAAACCACCCCAGATCAGGATACCGTTCTCCTCAAGCTCGCCCATGGCTGCACTAGCAATCCAGCCTCGTGGGCCGGGGCCGCCAACCGAGGCAATGTCTTCGGCGTCATGTGGGATGGTGTCGACCTTCGTCCTGCAGCACCCAAGTCGTTAGTAATCATGGTTAAAGAGACATCTGACAGGACCGAAAACTTACCATTTACCCTCCCGGCTCTTCCTTCCAACGACATACTTCACCTTATCCCCAACACTTGCCAGACTCATGCCCTGTGCGGGAACTTGGTAGACCCAGACATCGTCCCAGAAATTTCCTGCAGCGTCATGTCCCTTGCCACTACCCTGTTTCTCTCCAAGGATGAGAACGAGATACTCGCGGCCACCGCCGACCGTGATCGCCTCGAAACCAGCAACGCTTCTCGCCCCCGGCCATTGATCCTCTTCGGGGTCTTGACTACCGAGAACAGTGGGAACGGGCGCCGGATCCGGCTCCTTGTAGCCCACGTCCTCCTTACCCTGCAACAAACTCTTCCATCCATCCTTAGCCGAGATGCTGGCGTCTCCTTTGCTGAATTGGTCGTCGAACTCCTCGAGCACGAGCTCCAGATAATCCAGCTGCCCGCCCTCCTGGGTCTCGCCGTTGAACCCGCCAACGCGGTACAGTCTGCTTCTGCTCAGCGCCAGCGCGGCACCCCCGCGAGCCGGACCGGGGGCGTCGGGCAATTGCTGCCAGATGCGGGAGTGGATGTCGAAGGCCCAGACGTCCGAGGTCCTCTTGCCACCGGCCAGACAGCCGCCATGGATGATAAACGTGCCATAGCCGTCCACGTCGGCGTCGACGGCGTGCTCGGCAATCTTACCAACAATGGGGCGCTGCGGGGTGCCAACTTCGTCCACGTCGCGGTCGCCCGTGGCCCAGTCACGGATGGTGTTGGTGCGCTCGATGAGGCCTTCGCCAATGTCACCAGCAACGTTATGGCTGGTGGAAGAACTAGTTGTAGGCCGGCTGTTGCTCTTCTTGGTGGGCGAGGTCTTGTTGAAGTTACGGGGCTTGTCGGTTGCTACGGCCGAATGGTAGCTGCGCGGTTCAGGGACAGAAAGGGATTGCCCGCCGACGGGGGAGACTGGGTCAAGGTAAGACCAGAAGTGAGTACGTGTGTCGAAGACCCAGACGCGGCCGGCTTCGTCGAGAGGAGTCATGTCAGGGCCGCCACGTCCGCCGAAGAGGAAGATGCGGTGGCCGATGACGGCTGTGGCGTGACCGACACGCGGAGCAGGAGTCTCGCTAGACTCGTTGGTCCCGGGGGACTTGTTCTTCTCATCCGAGGTTTCTGTGTTTTTTTGTGACTTCGCTTTGATGGTATAGTAGTCCGCCGGAGCACTACTCGAGGGAAGGACAACAGCGTGCATGTCGTTGTCTGTAGGCTGACGGGCATTCTCGGCCTCGCCGCCAAAGACGTAGGCTGTCCCCGCGACAATGTCGACGGAATGGGAAGATCTGGGAAGAGCGGGAACTTTGATCTTCTCCCAACTGCCCCTTATGTGAGCTCCGTGATCATCGGCATGGTGTTTGGAAGTCAAAGTAGTCGATATCGACGAGACGATGTCGTTCGTGCGACGCTTTATGTCTTCGAGCGTTTCCATGGTTGCGATTTGTGACTGAAGGGTTGATTTTGCGTATGAATTCGATTATCAGGCGTGATTTGTAGCTTTAGTTTCTTCTACGTAGTTTAGTAGTATGTTGGGACGAAAGAGGGACGCGAGTGATGTGGTTGGCGTTGAGCGTGTAAGTGCGAGTTTATCACCTTATCGGTCAGGGGCAGTGACGTCAGAGGCCGTATAAGCCGTACTTGACTGGGTCCAGAAGCTGATTGATCTTCAACGTTCTTTATTTAAAAACGATCCGTCTGTGTTGCAGGAAGGTTTGATGGAGAGCGAAAGAAGGTCAGGAATCCACTCTTCAGGGCACTGCAGTGCAAAGGTGTGATTGCAAGTCCCAAGCAAGTGGACAAGGACGCAGGGACAGAGACCCAGGCAGAACCCACCTGGAACCCAAGCTCCCAAGCTGACTGCTCCTGCCCCTGGTTTTCGTGCGTCACTTCCATTCCATGCAGCAAAGGCGGGGTAGTGGCAGAAGGAGCTGTGTTTGTCTCCCAATCCAGAAGTCCTGGTAAGATCGGCTGCTTCCTTTCTGTAATTCAGAACACGAAGAGGTCGAATTCTCAGATGGTGGTATATCAAGTATTGTAAGAAATATTGGTGAAATTGAGCCTGTCTACCGAAAACTAACACCAAACGATGAAAGAATATATATCGAAACCCCAATCCCCACGAACGCTTATCAACAGTCCCCCCAAAACGCCGTCTTATCATGCACATCACTTTACCAAAACACCATGCTATTATCATCATCCAACCCAGTTCTCTCATACCAAGGTAAACGCCCCGCTGACACCTTCAAACTCCTGAATCTTCCCGCCAAACAAGCTCTTGCTATCGCCATAATACTTGAGCCGATACACTCCCGGCCCAAGTTCCTTATCCCACCACTCATCAGTCTCTTCCCCGGTCTCCCACGTAATCTCCACCTCGCTCGTTCCCATCACACTGTTCTTCCTCTTCCAGCTGTAAATCAAACTCCAATCCTCGTCATTCCTCACGGTCCGCCACTCGGACTTTTGGGGGTTCGCCTGGTCGACAAACAACTTCTCCACTGCCGCGTACGTCCCCTCCAGCCTGAGGTTGTTCCTGGGATTAGCACCAACGAACACCGCCCGGATCGTGTCTCCCCTGTGATATCCCCGCGTCGAATCAACATCGACCAAGACATCTCCAAAGCTCTTGAAGAGTGGTGGTGCGTCGCGGACTACCGCCGGGATGAAAGACAGTGATCGGTTCGTGTTGTCAGGCGGGAATGACTTTTCATCGTGGACCGGCGGACTAGTCGAATCGGAAGAGAGGTAAGGGAGGAATGATAGAGTCACGTTGATGTAAGCGTTGAGCGTATGGGTTCCGTAGAGTGTCGATGCTCCTTCGTACCGCTGGATCTGGTACTCCTCTTCGGTCGTGATGTAGTGCGTGTAAGTGTTTGCGGGGCCGCCCAAGACGACAATTGGATCGCTCGAAGGTCCGCCAGTGTAGCCGTAGGTCCGTTCCATGTCTTGATCTAGAATCTTCTTGAAGCTTTTGCCTACGGCTTCTTTCCACCGACGGCCAGCCATGGTGGTGGCTTCGCCTGGGCTAACCACGATGGCAAATTGTCCGACACGGAATACCTGCACATCAACAATGTTGGGACTCCAATCGTAAGGCCTGAAGATTTCGCCTACATCCAGGAGAACAGGCTTGGGGTGCTGGCAAGCCTTCTGTTCCTCGCCTGGCGCCTTGATGAAGTACCGAACAACTTTCCAAATCGGCATTGTGGTGTTCTCGTTGCCGTTGTGCTGAGTAAAGTCGAATCCGCCTGGTCCATCAGTTGTTCCTGCAGCAAAGGAATATCCCAACGCCGCTGGGCAGGTGCGCGCGGGTCTACCATCGGGCAGAACAAATGTGAAGTTGGACATGTCATGGAATGTGTGAAAGGCCTTAACCCATGGGCCTCTGACCGGCGATGGGTTGTTGATAAGGTGATCATATAACTGTTTTGCTGGCTCGAATTGCCGTCTTCCGATCTCGAAGCAGGAGCTGGCACCATCATCGTCGACCCTGAAGGCCGGGCCTCTGCCGTGACAAGCCTGAGATTTGCCGTTGCTGCAAGTGCTGTTCTTGAAGCTGCATTGTGAACCGGACTCATCCTCGCACCAAGCCCCAAGCACGTTAGGACTGACGTCGCCCATATTAGCTTGGGAGAAGCCGGCCACAAAGTCCTCGGCTGCTGATGAATCTCCACGAACGCTCTTTTCAAACAGCCAAGCTGCGACTCCCTTGTTGTCTCCAGTCACTACGGTGTTGTTGCCAAGCATGGAAGTTCCGTGAACAGGAAACCATGTGAGAACACCGATATTCTTCCCATCTGATGCGCGCTGGAACTTGAGCATGGTAAGGTCCTTCTCCACTGAGCCGTCTTCTTCTTCACTCTTAAAGTATTTCATGCGTTCGGCTTCGGGATTTGCGAGGTAGGAGAACAAGCTGCGGTTGATATTCACTCCGAAGACTTTGGTTGTGCCTGCACTGAGGTATCCAGGTTGTAGGCTCTCATGCGCCTTTCGAATGGACAACACCGCGCCGTCCACAATGGCCTGGTATCCTTGGCGATCGAAACCTTTGCTCGTGAGCTGTGGTAGTAGATAATTCAACCATCCTCCGGGTCCGGCGTGGGAATGCGTGCCTGTAACGGCAATGTTGTGATGACCATAAACGGCATATTCGGGTCCTAGCTCTTTCAAGGCTTTGATAATACCATATCGTACTGCTGTATCGCCGGACTGCGTATCGAGGACCAGATAGACGAATCGATCTTGAGGACGTTCGATATCCCCGACAATGAAGGCTCGCGAGTAAAGTCGTTGACGAAGACCGGTGCCCAGTTGTTTTGGATCGGCATAACCCATGAGGTTGATCTCAACCACCGGGCCAGTAATGTCACCTTTGCCTACACCTAGCAAATATTGGGTGTCCGTAGCGCATGTTGACACATTGGTTCCTGGATTGGAGATATCTGAGCGCCAATAATCCCATGATAAGCTATCGAACTGCGCAGCGACCAGGAACAACGCAATAGCGACGGAGATAACTATCAAGACGTTCCCTATGAACAGGGATGCTGCTCTGGATGTAGGACACCGTGGAGGTCTTTGGGAGTCTGGATTTTCGGCGAATCGAACTCGAAGAGGGGCTTTCGTGGTATCGATTTTCCGGTCCCTTTCGAATGTCTGTGCCTTTTCCTGATCAGCAGCTAGAGGCTCGAACTGGAGATCACCAACTTGGGGTGCCATCGCTCGGTGGAGGATCAGTCAAGAACAATGCCGTGAATTTCAAAAAAAAATACCATTAGCAGAAAAGATAAACAAAACAGATGATGTTCCGCGTCCGACTTTTATTCTCTCAAGTGTTGAACGTGAGAAGGCGCTTATGTAGTGAGAAAACAGGCATCAACGGACAAGCATTCTGGATAGCTCGGGAATGATTGACAGTCTAGCGAGTCTAGTAAACAATGCCTGCCGGGTCACCGGCCCAACAAGGTTGGCTTGGCGCCAAAGCAGCTGTGTCGTCATAGGGGCCACTAATACATGCCCTTGCTGAAAGCGGATACCACACCGTGCCACTAACAAGAAGCGCTAAAACACCAGGAAACTCACCGCCAAAGCACCGTTGATCAGGGTCACGCGCACAGTGGTGCAGCTGCAGCCCGACTCCGGATTGTGGGGAACGATTTTTCGTGTTATCGCGACTGCCATCGCGCGCTATCGCATCGCATCGCAAACGCATTGTATCGCATCACAAGCCATCAGTCGCATCGCAACGTCCGGACACCATCTCAAAGAATACTCACGATTACCAACAGTCCCTGAGAAGTCGTCCAATCAACTCTAGTCGAATCTTGACGACCAAGGAGACAAGCCGACAAAGGACAACACATCAAACTTAGCTACCAAAAGGCAGAAGCAAGTCGCATCACAAAACCGCCAAAATGCCACTAATAACCACAATCCACGAATCCCTTCCATGTACGTCCCATCTCCAAACCCTTCCTCCTCCTCCCCACCTCCCATCCTCCCATTACCCCAACTAACCCCCCTCCTCTATAGACATCGACCCCGAACCCACCCCCTCCGACCGCTCCGCCGCCGAAGCCCTCATAACCGCCGAACGCTCTCTCCATCCCGACGACCCCTTCCACGCCCTCCTCCCCCCTCCCTACATGCCCTCTTCGCACCTAACCCCCCTCCTCCAATCCGAATTCGACCGCATCTCCTCCCACCTCCAAGCCAACCCCGACGGTACTCAAGCCCCGCCACCAAAACTCTCCGCCCTCGACCTCTCCCGCTACTCCTCCCTCCCCGAGATTCCCACCCCCTCGGACCTCGCGCAAATGGACAGCTCCGAAGCAGGCACCCTTCTTTCTTCTTTACTCGAAAAAGCCTACACGGACCACGCCTACGTCGCGCAGCGGCGGGCGCACCTAGCTTTGCTGGACGCGTACGGCAAGAACGCGTGGCTGATTGGCAACTGGCAGTTGGAGGGGGAGTTGAAGGCGATCGAAAAGGAGCTGGCGGAGGCGAAGAGGGAGATTGATTTGGTGACGCTGCAGCGGAAGCAGGCGCAGGACGAGGCCGGGCCGGAGATTCTGGGACTGGAGGATACGTGGAAGAAGGGCGTGGGGAGGGTGTTGGAGACGGAGGCGGCTGTGGAGGGGTTGAGGAGGCAGGTTTTGGAGGTTAGGAGGGGGATGGAGTAGGGGGTGGCAATTCAAGATGGAGAGGAGATTTTGTGGCTTTTGTTTTGTCTTGGGTTTAGGCAAGGTACGGAGTGTTTCGCTGTATAGACACATGGGGGAAAGAAAGGCTTGGTGAAGCATCAATCTGCATCAGAGGAGGGCGTGTCACGATAGGCGATGAAATGGGCTCGACAAGGACCATGGAATGAACTGCTGGGTAATTTGCAAGATATCCTACCGGTGAAAGAAACCGGGTGATAGGAGAGGCAAGACCGAAACAACGGATGGTGCAATAAAACTGAGTAATAGGTGGAGATAACCAGATGATATCAGGCAGGGGGAAGACCAGTCTGCAGCCAGCATTTCGCGATTCTGGGAAGAAATGGGCTAGAATGGATAATATCAGTGCATGTTGTACTAGAACCTAGGTAGACGCCTTTCCTGACAGCAATAAAGCTAACAACAACAACAACTACTAACTACTTCCGTGTCCAAGTCTTGAACCTCAAACCCAGGCCAAGGAACGGACCATACCCAACAGTGATGAAGAAAGCCGTTTTAGTCTATAACACTTCAATTTGCACTGTGGTTTCCTCAAGACACCTGCAAAGGATCCACCTCTTCCACTTCAACATACCTGGTCCTCCGCAGGATGCTTTCGATCGGACCAAGCAATCTCTGGAAAGCATTCTTGCCAAGCCTGGCAACCTTGACCTCAGTCTGGCTAATGACGCTGGCCGCGCGAGGGGCATCGTTCAGCAGCGCAAGCTCACCGAAGAAATCGCCCTTCTTGTAGTACTTAACTGGAGAATCGTTTCCTCGCTTGAACGCTGCCGCCTCGCCAGCCTCTAACAGGAAGAAGGAGTGGCCGGGGTCACCCTCAAGGATAATCTCATGGCCAGCCGGGTACTTTTGGCTCTCGAGAGCATCCGCAATCTTGGACCGCTCATATGGCGTAAGGGTCTTGAGGATGGGCACTTCTTCGAGAAAGCTCTCGTACATCCGACGACGAGAGAAGGTCGACTCCATGAGAATTCGCCGGAAGGTGACACGATCAAGCGCCCATAGTGTGCACTGGGGCTCAGCAGAGACGACAGTGGCAGCACGGGGTGCGTTGTACATGAGGGCAAGCTCACCAAAAGAGCCACCCTCCGCAATCTCGCCAACCTTCTGTCCCATACCGTCCGGGCCGGGTTGGAGAGCGCCGGTGCTGTTGACATAAACCTCGAAACTTCCCTTCTCTACCACATAGAAATAATCACCGGCATCGCCTTGAGTGATCACCTACAAAAAAATATTAGAAAAATCATGATTTTCGAAAGAGAGATTTGCAGTGGCTTCAGGTACTAACCTTGATTCCTTTAGCAGGCACCGGCTTCTCTACCAAAGCACCCAATACTTGGGCACTCTGGTCGTCCTCAAGGTGACTGAAAAGAAAGTTGCCGCCGATGGCTTTCTTCAAACGCTCAAGCTGCTCTGGTGTCTTCGGGTGAACAGGAGGTGACCAGTTGTCGGAGTTATCCGTAACTGGTTTCAGGGATTCTGCCGAAACGGAGGTCCGGCGACCCAAGTTGTAGTGAGCAGGGAAGTCGTCGGGTTGGCGCCGGACGGGCATGTCCGACGAAGCATCGCCGCCAAAGCCGTTCCAGAAAGAGGGCGCAGTGTCGTTCTTGACGCCGAAGTTGGGGGTTGTAGGCGAAGTGATAGTATCGTTCTCGTCTTCCTCAACCAGCCTATGCATTGGGCCAGATTCAGATCTGCCTGAACCGCCAAACGGGTTTGCGTTCCCAAAAGGGCTGGTGAAACCTGTGCTCGACATTGTGGTGACGTTGATCCCAACAGATGAATTTCGTAAGGTGTGCCGAGCTGAATTGAGAGCTGTTGCCTTGAATCAGACAAATGTTCGAATCAAATATGCGAATGCTTGTAGCTAGGACCGAACACTACCTACTGAGACTAGGGAAAGGGATCCAAAGGTGTTGTGTATCCGAACTTTATTTTATAATTCGCGAGCAAAAGTCGGATGGAGATCGGAGTGCCGAAAGGGACCGGAGTGTCTGTAATTAAACACGGGGCGTTGGAAGGTAGATCTTTGGCGCCTGGGAGCACTTTACAAAATTAGCACCTGATTACCGAAAGAACAAGTACAGATCACCCGCATAGATCTTGACATCGGATCAAAGTGGCATTGCCGGACGGGAGATTGCGAAATTGACAGAATGACATGGCGCAGACAAGAGATCGGTCTTGGGATGACAGGAGTCCACACTCCATGTGATCTGTTTGACCACGAACCTATGCGACGAAGCGCACAGGTACAAGATGTTCGATGGCACAAAGCCAATGTTGATCAGAGCAAACAAGGTGAGACATGGCTGAAGAGATTAGGGAACTTACCTAGGGATCACCGTAAGCTGGCGTAGAATAGGTGGTATCGAGAGGTAAAGGTCGCAAGCAATCTCGTGGACAACAGAGTCTTGCGGTGGTCGCGAAGGCCGGAGATGGATGGATAGGTTTCAGAGGACGAGGGCGGGAATGATGAAAGACGAGCGGGATTGCCGAATGGGTGATGGCAAAGGAGCAAAGGCTCGGATGCTTTGACCAGCTCGTAGCCTGAGATGCTTTATACGTGACTGCCCGGAAAACAGAGCAGAGAGCAGGCTGTGGACAAGGAAGAAAGGCCGAGAGACAGGACGGTTCGGCAAAGACCGCAGCACGGGTGTAGGTTTCTTCGTTGCGACCGAATTCTGGTGTCGCGAGTGCAATTGCGGTTGCGGTTGCGATCTCGCTTGCAGTGGAGTTGCCTTGTAGCGACGCAAGAAAGAAGCAAAAGGCAGCTGTGGCGAGGCGTGTTGACCGAACGAAGCAGGCGGCGGGGAGCTGTGTGGATGGAGGTGGAAATGGGAATGGAAATAGCAACAGAAGACTGGAGAGCTGAGCACGACCACGGCAAATGAGACAATGGAGTCTCCCGTTCTAACTAGGTGTCTTTGTTATAAGGGCGAGAGTAGAAGCGCGGGAAGCACAGAGAGCAGGAGAGCTGGCATGAGGGGAGTGATGTGGAGGAAGTGAAGCTTTAGGTTTTGGCGGGCAGGTGGGGTGGGTGATGCCGTTCCCGCCCTACAGTGCGCTCGTTATCTGGGTTCTGGGTCGTGAAGGTGCTGGCGGTCGACCGTTGCCGTGCGTGCAGGGTTCTCTGCGATTTCCCTTCCCGGCCATCGCCTCAGCTTGGCCGTTTAAGGTAGGGCCGTGTCACAGAAGGCTTCTGTAAGCCTTCCAGAACCAATTTACCTGCGATTCGCAGCCCGGCACTGATTTGACCGACAAAAGCCATTTCTCACCTCCCCACATCTTTCACGCAATGATATTCGTCTGCCATCATTCAACGTCTTTCGACACCAAGCTTGAGCCACGTCAGTGACCGACTATCAGCAGGTTCGAGGCGACTGGAACAATTGAAAGGCAATCCCCTCCTCCGTTCCCTGTGGGAGCAAGGCCCACCCCTCTTGGGCTCCTTGCTGCTTCTCCACAAGTGCCGCTAAGTACGATCACACACTCAAATCTGTCGAATCCTTCTAGAAAACAAGCACGACGGGGTTGCACCATGTGGTTGGCTGTCTAACGTGTGAGTCTGATGCTGTCCTTCTTCTTCGGCTTCTCTTGCAGATCTCGACACCCATTTCGTAACGTTTTGCGAGCCAGAGAAGCAGAAACAGCTTCTTTTTGCGGGTGGCAACCGTCCCCGAAGACTGGGCGTTGCTTGTTAGTTTTACCCCAATGATGATCTCGATGCTGTTCGGCAGCCGTTTTGTTTCAATGCTTCGTTCTACAAGGCTCTACGCACACGACGGCAAAGAAGTGTTACGCGTGAACACTGTTGATATGATTGCGGAGTTTTGCGTCCTCTTCGGTGTAGTGTACATACAGCGTAGTGTCCGGTTGATCCGGTCCCCATCAGATCAAGTGGAGCGGATGAGACATGGAACATGTTGCAATCAAGATACTGATATGCAAAAGGCCGAGATACCACCCGGGCGCCGAACAGTAAACACAAGACACACAGTTGACATCATGAATTTTGAATTGAATGGTGAGTCTGAAGTCGCAGAACGGCAACGGTGTGCAGAAAAGTGAAACAAAGAGGTTGGTGGCACATATAGAGATTGGCGGCTCACTCTGTGCCCGACTCTAGAGGTTGAATTGCTCACGGTGTTTTGTCTCCCGAAAGAAGCACCTCTTTGAAGAATGACTAGAGGTATTGACGTGCATTCGCGGGGCTGCGGAGAATGGCCCGTGCGTCTACTACCTTAGTGCCAGGACAAGCTCTCGCTCACGTGAGACATCTCGTGAGATTGTTCAGAAATCCGAATGTGAAGTCGGAGGTCGGATTTCTTTTGAACAGCCCCACTCACGATTGGAAACATCACAGCCTCCCTGCCAAGAGGAAGGCACGGACCATCTCGCATTGCTGCAGCGCCCCAGAAGGCCGAAGGGTCCGCGTCTGCGTTCCACTGCCCACTCAGGTCTCGAGCCATTGCAGCGATGGAGTGTCCACTGCCCGTCCCGTCCTTGTAGCGTGTCAAACTGTTCGACCGCACCGTTGACAATTCCATTGCCCGCCTTCAGACCGTCCCTGTGCAGTTGCGTGTGTTCCTGGCGCCGCCGTCCCATCATCAACTTTGAAACGGCTTGAATTCCACTTGCATCATCGCAATCGCCCATCTCCTGGTCTTCGATTCTTGTCGACCTCTTAGCGACAACAATAGTTACCGGAATAACCCGATATCATGGCACCTCGCCGTCGCCGTGGCGGCCGCGATGGCTCCCAGGACGGCAATTCATCAGAGACAGATGCTCCCAAGAACCGTCCACCTAACACTGCTTTCCGCCAGCAACGAATGCGCGCCTGGCAATGTGTGCTCACCCCGAAACTTATCGTCTCCATTTTCACCGTCCTCGCCGCCATCTATCTCGGCTTTGGCGCCTACTTGACATATCTCGCCTTCACTGTACTTTCCCCCGGTTCCTTTCTGTGCCCCCTGTCACTTGTTGCAAAAGTGTCCGATCAGCCGCTGACCATGCCGCCTATCTTTTTAGGTTCGAGATATCAGTATTGACTACACAGACTGTCTAAGAGATGCGCCCAAAGGAAATGGCACAAAGGTACCGATTCCACCCGATAACATCAAGTCGCACTTCACGTCAAAAGCCCTGGACGACCACCCGAACCTAGACCCCAAGAAAATGTCGACATGGCATGTTGAGGAGCGAAACGTAACCTTCGAATGGAGCGGCGTCACGGCTCCAAGAAACATCTGCGTTATCTCGTTCCCTATTCCCGAGGAACTCCCGGCCCCCGTCAGCTTCTACTACCACCTCAACAACTTCTACCAGAACCATCGTCGCTACGTTAACTCGTTCAACGCCAAGCAACTTCTGGGCGATGCCGTATCCAAGGATGTTATCGACGGCTCGACCTGCAAGCCCCTGGATCTCGACCCTCGAGGAAGCGGAAAGGTCATCTACCCGTGCGGCGTGGTGGCCAACTCCATGTTCAACGACACCTTCTCTAACCCCTACAACGAGCAAAACTCTACCGACTACGTCATGTCCAACAAGGCCGGCGACATCAGCTGGGAGGGATTGAAGGATCTATACGGCGAGACCAAGTACTCGCGGGCCGATATCGTGCCCCCACCCAACTGGGAGGCAGCCTGGCCCAACGGCTACACGAACGACACCAAGCTTCCCGACCTCAAGAACTGGGCCGACTTCCAGAACTGGATGATGCTCGCCGCCTCGCCCGACTTCTACAAGCTGGTGCGCAAGAACGAGCACGAAGCCATGAAGGCGGGCAACTACCGGATCGAGATCGTCGACAACTTCAACACCACCGTTTACAACGGACAGAAGTCCATCGTGCTCACCACCATCACCGCCATGGGCGCCCGCAACATCTGGCCAGGGATAATATTCCTCATTGTTGGCGGCATCTGCCTGATTCTTGACGTCTACTTTGTCTTGTCCTTCTTCGTCTGGAAGCCCCGTAAGCTGGGCGACCCGTCGTACCTGTCGTGGAATCAGCCTTCGGCCGCTCAGGCGGGATCGACATGAACGAACAACCACACAATACTTCGCAAGCATGTAAGACAAGACGCAACGAACGAAGATATAATATAGACCCTAATTACGCTGTGAGATGGATGGATGGCTGGATGGACGTGATGAAAATTCTTACCCGGGCGGGATGATGAGGTTAAGAGGGGGGCTGCTGGCTGGTCGAAATATGAAATGAGATAGAAGGGGCAGAAAGAATGACAGGAACGGGGAAGAGACGGAGTGTGGGGGATCCTGGCCCAAGCTGGAACTGCCCTTTTTTGGAGCTTTGCCTGTTGTTGTTTCTTAAAAAAACTTCGCTGGGTTTTGTTGTTCAGCACGCGCACAAGTTTTCACAGTCTTTTTGGGATATCAATAACTGAACGGCGTCTTGGGTTTGGTATAACTTCCTTCTTTTTTTTTATCTTAGTATAGCTACATATCTTGAGACCTAGGTCTCATTACATCTATTCACGCGTTTTCGAAGAACTTGTAAGGTATCACTGTGYCATGCGAAGCTTGTGTGAAAGTAGTGTGACTACTACCTACTTTGTTCATACGACTACCGTACCAAACAATAATTTTCCATTTGCACCCCAGCCAAACTTGCCCATTGGAAGAAAAAAGACTTTGCGTAAAAACCAAATCCACGCCGACCTAGGAAAGAGGAAAAAGGAAACTCTGAAAAAAGCTAAACTTGTACACAAGCCCGATTTTGTATCCCTTTTCCCATGATACGCAAACTCACAAGGCAAAAAAAGCCAACTGATTAACCTTGTTGTATCGTGAGAAAGAAGGAAAGGTTTTGATCAAGAGGGGCCATTCATCTGGATAAAACAGCTCCTCTTGGTCATACCCGTAATCGTAGAGACGAAGACCAATTAAGTCAGTCCTCTACTTTCTCCGCTTCTTGGGTGCCGCGCGTTCCTCCTCGTCGTCGAAGCCGCTCTCCCTATCACGCTTCTTGGCCTTCCTCTCCAGCTCATCCCAATCCTCGCCCTCCTCTTCCTCGCTGTCTTCCGCCTCATCGCTGGCCTCCTCCGAGGCGTTGGAGTCGTACTCGGAATCCTCTTCGCTGGACTCGGAGGCGTCCTCCAACTCGCTCTCGCTAATCTCGAAGGCGCTCTCCTCTTCCTCCTCCTCGACTTCATCGTCGTCGCTGTCGTTCTGCAGGAAGCCCCAGCCGCCATCCAAGAAGAACTGATGGGTATTAGCAGTGACAGTCTTCATGATGACGCCCCAGTTGAGGTTGAGAGGACCCTCTGAGAAGGCAATGTCGGACGAGTCRAGGAACTCCTTGACGTCCTCCAAGGACTCGACAGGAATCGTGTTGATGTGGTATGGTGGCCTTGTGAAGTCTTTGAAGACAAACACCAGATCGAAGTTTTTGAGACCGAACTGGACGCGTTCCAGATGGGCGACTTCAATGTCCTCCAGTGTGATGACCATAAATGGAGGTTCAGTGATCTGGATGAGACACTCCGTGGTGGGCTGGATGTACACGTTACTGCGGAACGGTACACCGTTGAAGCCGAGGTCACGGAGCGGCATATCCACCTCAATACCCTCGTTGCGGCCCGCTTCAGCAATCTTTTCCGCGAACGACTTAAACAGGCGGTCAAGCTCTGCGCGGCGCCGGCGTTCCTCCTGTTCAGCCTCGAACTCATCCTCATCGCCATAACGATACTTGCGCTTCCTATTGCCGGTCTCGTCGAACTGAATGTCGGTAGCTTCCCTRTAAAAYTGGACATCCTTCGTCTTCTTCTTGTTTCCAATGATAATGGGATCCTTGAGGTGGATGTGGATGATCACGATCAACTCGTGCTGACACGGTTGGAAGAAGAGGTGGCGAACGTTGGAGAAGAGGATATCCACGCGTTGGGTTGTGCTGAGAGGTGACTGGTAGCGAATACCGTTCTGGTGAATTTCCACCTTACCAGGCACACGCTTGCCCTCCATGGCCGGCCGGATGAAGACATTATCCAATACGGCGGGCCGACGGTCTGAAATTTGGTCAGTATGTTGTAATAACAATTGTTCCGGGTAAGCGACTTACTTCTGATTTCAACGAGCTTGTCCTGCTCAACTACATCCTCCATATCCTTCTTCTCCTGTTCCTTCTTGACAGCGTCTCGTTTGAGGTTCGAGATTTGGTTTGCAATGTCGGCATACCTGTCACCATCAGTTGATTTGAAAGTCAAGCTCCTGACGAAGTGCGCAGAGGCATCTTCGAAGGGCTGCTCATCCTTCCGACCCACACCCTGGCCAGGAGACAAGAAGTTGATTCTTAAGAAGGACCACTCGCCCTCGTCACTCTTGCTTGCGTTCTTGATGGTGTTAATGTGGAAAGGTACCGGCCTGCCCATTACAGGCAACACTATGGTCGCGTTCTTTTGGTCAATGACGATGCCCATATCCTTGACCTTGGGCGGGAATTGATTATCCCGCTTGTAAGATTCGAAGCGCTTAAACTTCTTGATTTCGACACCGTTCTCATCAGCGGTGGACTCGGCGTACTTGGCCAAACCCTCCTTCTGCTTCTTCTGCGCAAGTTCCTTCTGATGCTCGCGACGTCTCTTGTCCGCGTCCTCGTCAACCGTTGTGTTGCGCTCAGAGCGCAGACGAGTGCTGGTGATGTTCTTAGTTGCAACAGCACCCACCCTAGAGTCCCGCTTCTCCTTCTTTGGAGTGGGCTGCGCTTCTTCCTCATCTTTGAAGAAGAACGAGGTCGCATCAACATCCACAGGGGCTTCGCCAGTGAACACCACCGGCTCGGAGCTAGTGACACGGATCGTATCGGTAAGGATCAAGGAATAAACCTTGCTGTTCTTGTCCTGGGGGTTGGGGTTCTGAATATCACTGAAGCCGGTGGTGACAACCAGTGTCATGCCATCCTTGAGGGTGCGAGTGTTCTTGCCGTTAATAATCAAGGTCGGATCCTTATTCTCGAGGCCGATTCCAAAGCCGACATTCTTGAGGAAGTGCTTCTCAAGGTCGGGCTTCTTGGACCGCACAAAGCTGTAGGCCTTGTTGTACACATCCTTGACAGTGGCACCATCTCGAATCTCCTTGAGAATGAGGTTGTGGACAGCAAGTAGGAACTTGTAGTTGCTTTCTTGGGACTTGTTGGGGTCGACCATGAAGGTTCTGGCAATCTGGGAGCAGTAGGACTTGTATCTGAGGCCCATAGCCGCAATGATGATTCCTGGGTGGAGAATATCATTGTCCGAATCAGCCTGCCATTTCAGATCGAATTTGCCACCACTTTGGACGATGGGACCAAGAATCCAGTCCAACTGTTCGGGATCGAGGTCAGCCGGGAGCTTTTGTCGGTTGGGCAGCTCGACAGTCTTCCAAAACTTGTCGTCTTCCAGTTTGTTGAAGACCTTATCGGCTAGCGCGCTGTGCTTGATCTTCTTATCTTGGTCGAGGATATTGGACATTTCGTCGAGGAAATAAGGGGTCAGGAGGGCGACGCAAGCCTTGGATGAGGTGCGCATGGCGCGAAGCTCGGTCTCATCCTTGACAGAGAAGGCGCCAGCAGACAGAGCCTGGGCAACGTCAACCTCCTCCACATCCTTGCAGTTATCGGCATAGACCTTCTTCCATTCGTCGATAAAGGGGCCCTTGGAGGTGTCCTTGGCGAGGACGCCAACCTTCTTCTATAACAAGGGAGAAGTTTGTTAGAACTGCACCGAGAATTTGATGGGCGCCCAAGATATGATGTAACTTACGCCCGCGGCCTTGATGGCGTCCGTGATCTTGACGAAGAGCTTCTCGTTCTCGGCGGCATCCTTGCCTCGCACGAGGACCTCAACGGGGTATCTTCCGCCCTTCACTTGGTCGAGGTACTTGGCTATTAAAGTGTCAGATGGTTTATCGGCGTTGTTGGATCGGGAGTATCGAGCGAACCTTTCTTTTGGGTGGTGAGAATGTAGATGGTGTCGAGGGTAAAGAGCATGAGGGTCGTCGGGAACTCGTATCCTAGCAGCCAAAACTTTACGTAGAGCTATCAGCAGCTGTCTTTGGACAAGGATGGCGCAACAGACGCACAGCCAGCGCGCGCCAAGCAGACTCTCCAGGTGGTAATAACTCACATGCATAGCGTTGTTCTTGTGAAACTCGGGATTCTCGTCGACCTTGCCCATCAAAATGACGATGGAGGAGACGCCACCGAAGAGGGCATCTCCGGAGCGCTTGTCGGCCTTCCAGGCATTGTAGAAGTGCGAGACGCGCTCCTGGAAAACCTTGCTGTCGATTTTGATGTCCGCCATGATGAGCGACGGCACAGCGGCGCACGATTGAAGATGGCAGAAACAATCAAAACAGCAGAGGTTTGTGTTTGGGCGAAGTTGTGCTTTTTGCGAGGGGCTGCTTGCTCTGGTACTGACGGTGGCGGCAGACACCCTTCAAGATGAACAAGGCTACCACATCTCCAGCGGCACTGCTACAGTGCTTGCCAGCCGGGGTCCGGGTCCCAGGCCAAGACACAAAAATTCCGTGTCGCGCGTCGCTCACGTCACGGGCCACAGCTCTTGGCGCCCCTGTCCACTGTCTTCGCGTTAGGATGCCTAAGAGGTTTTGTTCTATGCCTCAGGCAGCTATAATCCGCTGGTTGCCACCGCAATGGTAGTATTCGTGAGAGCTCTGGAGTATGAGTTGGCGGGTTTGAAACCCTAGTTGTGATGAATACGGGAGGATTGCAAGATAATCTAGATGAACGATGAGAATAGTAGTGTGAAAATCGTGTCGATGTGACTTCCAACTGATTGCGTTCCTAATGTTTCCAGGTCGAACTTGTACCTCTCCTGTAGGTGCATGCAGATGAAAGAGGGATGGGCGGGACTGCCGTGGGCGCTGGAAACGGATGGGTGGGGCTCGACAGGTGCGATTAAGGTCTTGGCAAGCGACGGAAGCTCTCTGGGGACCTTTCCGAACTTCTTCCATTCTACTTTCAACTAGAACTCTCACCTTTCTCTTTACTTCGACATGAAGCCCAAACAGCGATCGACTTGGACAATGCACCCATATCATTGAGTAACAAGCGACAGCAATTACTGCACCAGAACGACAGCCATACTATGTTCAAGAAAGGACCCGACGGGACTAGGGATCGCGTATGGACCCTAGCGCAAACAGTAATGTACTTAACGTGCAATTCGGAACACCAGTGAGGATTCGTTGTGAAGATATCTTCCTTGACGGAGCAACATCAACCCAACTTGCGGCATAAGGCTGAACCTCGGAAGACGCCGCTATGGAATGGAAAGGAACGGTGAATACCCGATTGGCAGCTTTAATGAATCGCGGGAGACGACGAACTATGCTTATCGAACTGATTACTGAATCGGCCGGTCACGACTTGACGCTGGTTTACTGCAAAGCCAAGTGCTGTTTTGCCGAATACTTGCCGGTATATTATTAATGACCATCTGGGTAGCTTCGGAGCCTTGGTTCGGTAAACTTGAAACGACATATCATAAGGACCAGACCACTCTAATGGAAGACACACGCCCACTGCACAGAATCACAACAGAGGGCTCTGGTGCTGAACCCTTCTACCTGGGATTAAATTATGATGAGCCTCCCACAGCAGCGAGGTCATCCACCGTGTATTTACACGATTCTCTCTAATCGCCCATCTTTTATCCTGCTCGTAATCCAATCCGGTCCCTTGAGCGGAGCAGAGTAGTGGATCCACCGGGGGCCGCCTCTCGGGAGTCGGGACGGCCCATCGGCTGCTGGTGTGGCGGCGGTCGCGCACGGACCGGAGCACGTCAGTGTCATCCGGCCCCACTTCCCCAGATTCGGAGATGAAGAATGGCAAATCCCGTCTCAAAATGTCAAGTTCGTTTTCTCCGTGGTCAAACACAACCACTCTTACATACACGGATTCCAAGATTTGTACATAGGAACAACGTGTCATAATATTAAGTCAAGATGGTTTGTGAACAGTTTCTATCAATCAAATCATGGCTTTCTCAGGCAGTTGGACTCTCATCGCGCATACTAGCTACTAGCTACACCCACTCTGCCAAACCCGCTTAGACTAACCCACTCTCCATCTTGTAGGTCCACGCCGACGCTTCCAACTTTGCCGCCAACATTACCAAGGAGGAGGCCTACCAGCAGGTTCTCGACCAAGCTGAAGGTCTCTTCTATGAGCAAAGAAACTGGGTAAGATGAGAAACCAAGTCTGCTTGCAGTACGATATCAAAAAGGGACGATGTCTAACAAGGTGACCTGAATCATTCACATACATTAGGTTTGGTAAGTCAGCTTTAGCTCCCATATGTACCCCACAGCTCTTTTTCGAGGGATCCCTCTTGAAGATATACAGAGCGAATGTACACAAAGTCACTGAATGCTAACATAACTCTTCCTTGCAAAAGCAATCTCTCCAATTGCGCTGCCCTCCTCTGGCACGCTTTTAAGTCGCTTCCTGCTCCAAGCAACCAGGTCAACTGGGCTGGTGAGTACTTGTTGTTTTCATCTTTGTTCAAGAACCCACTTGGGTTTTCTCCCTACCTCTACTCATTCAACGGGCCTTCTCTCTCCACTCTTATCTTCAAACCCCCCTTGCCTCTTCAAAATATCCTGTCCAGTTTATACACTATTTCCCTCTCTGCCCTGAACACTCTTCTGCCTCTCAGAAACATTTACACATCCACCAAGCACGTTACCTCACCTTCACTTACCTTACCTCACAACCCCCCTTAAAAACCTCCCCCCTCCACTCCCACCTCCAAATAAACTAACCCTTCTCCCCAAGGTTTCTACACCCTCAACCACCCCTCAACCTCCGAACTCATCCTCGGCCCCTTCCAAGGCAAAGTAGCCTGCCAAACCATCGCCTTCGGCCGCGGGGTTTGCGGCGCCGCAGCGGCCACCAAGACCATCCAGCTCGTTCTCGACGTCGACGCCTTCCCCGGTCACATCGCCTGCGACGGCGACAGCAAGAGCGAGATTGTGGTTCCCATCGTTGTGGATGATAAGGTGGTGGCTATCATCGATGTGGATTGTGCGGAGCTGAACGGGTTCGATGAGGTTGATAAGGTGTGGTTGGAGAAGTTGGCGGATTTGGTGGGGAGGAGCTGTGATTGGCCTTGAGGATTGGCCTTGAGTTTTGAGCTTGGGCGATGGGGAGGGTGGGGAGTGGTGTATGATGGGAGTATGAGGGTAAAAATGGTGGTTGGGGGTGAATGGGGGCTTCGGGTTGTTAACGTGATGTTTAGATATAGATGGGAACACGTATCAGTTTTCTTCTTGGTTGGTGATGATTATTCAGACCAATCGTTTTGTGTCGTCAGTATTTCGCAAATGGGGAGATAGCCACTTCTTACTACTACCAGGTCCTCCTGTCTCGCCTTTCTTTACCTCACCCTCCAGACGAAACAAAAAGGAAATGGATTAAAAAAACCGAAAACAAAATTCACAGTAGCAGGGCACTACTTACTATTCTCCTCGGGAGCGAACACGGAAGGATGTTGGCGACACCCGAAAAATCCCAGCTTTGCTCGAAAGAAATTCTTGACGTGCAACCGACTCGAACGCGGGACCTCTTCGTGAACCGGGGTCGGGTACGGCACACTGAAGAGAGACCGTCAGCTACCTGGTCCCGAGGAGATCCTGCCAACTCGGCCTGGACTGTTCGCTTAAGTATTAAGGGTAAGCGCGGTAGCTGCAGGTGCTCTAGATCAGGTTCGTCCGAGCGGTGTTTGCCCCTCCGTGAAGGAAGGTACGGACGGGGTGGACTGTGAAACCACTTCCCGGTTCTTGCTGTGAAAGAGGGGGGGAGTTCTATACTACCATTCTGCCATTCTGCCTTTTTTAAACAAGTACTTAACACAAGACGCGGACACTTACACGCCTAAGTCGACGTGATGAGCAGGCTGGCAGAAAATCTCAAGGAAAAGAACAAGAACTAGTTCCAAATGTAGGTGATGAGAATGATATCCAGACTCGAAGACATTGTCTCTCAATGGGTCATGGTTGTCACGTTTCTTAACAAGAAAGCATGAAAAAAAAAGACATTATTCTATATTATACATGGTACTCCGCAATCCAGCTGGACGGCAGCTATCAACGCCTCATCATCAACTGGTAGATCTAGCAAACTTCAAGCTACATCGTTTCCTTACCTAGAGAAGAAGGGTACCGGTCAAGGTGAAGAACATGACCAATCCGGTGACAACGAAAGGAGCCTTGTCAACGGGACCGATACCGCGGGTGCTTCCAGCATTCTCACTCTCGCTGCTGGAAGGAGAAGCAGTGTTCGTGGAAGATCCAGAACCCGGTTCCGCGTCGCCAGTGCTAGTACCCTGAGCCTGCTGAGAGCCCTCACCCTTCAGACCCGGACCAGTTCCAGCGCCGTCCTTCATGAACTGTCATGGTCGTTAGTCAAATTCCGTTAAGGCTTAATCATGACAATGAGTCTGCTTACCTTCTTGGCACCGTTGGGCATAGCAGGCAACTTGGTAGAGTCGACCATCCAGTTGGAGTCCTTGGTGGGGCAGGCAGCGGCCTTGGTAGTCGAGGTGAAGCCGCCGTCACCAGTGGGCGCCGGGTACTTGCTCATGGCCTTGGCGAAGTTGGCGAATTCGGGCTTCTCCTCAACCTTGCTTCCAGGTCCGAGCTTAGCAATTCCGTATCCGTTTTCCTCCAGGGCGTACTCGTACATGAGACCTCCCGAGTAGACACCGGTCATCTTGTCGCTCATGAGAGCCTGAATCTCGCCGAAGTCGCGGGTGTTCGTGATGCAACCATACTCGGAAAGGCTTTGTAGGGGTCAGCTATGCTGGTTCACAAGTTCCTCAGGAAGAAAGTTAGACTTACAAAATGGGGATGCCGTAACCAGTGAAGTTCTTCACCTTTTGGTCCCAGCCGGCGTCCACGAAGTTCGAACTGCACCAGGAATAATCGTTCTACATCTGACGTTAATTTCCGAACTGAAAAATCAATCAAAGACAAAACTTACGAAAGCGAAGAAGTCGCTTCTCTCGTCATCGGTACCGCAGTTCATGTAGTTGGCGAGCTGCATGCGGTTCTGAGACACATCCGCAGCCGAGTATCCAACAGGAATCTTCCTGTAACCACGGTTGCCGATATACTGGCGCATATCACGAGTGGTGGCCTTGACATATTTGGCCGCCAGGGTGCTGTTGACCACATCGTTGATGACCTCGTTGCCCGAGAAGAAGGCAAGGGTGTTGTCGTACTTGGCAAACGCATCGATCGTGGCGAAAACGCTCTGGAGGTACTTGTCGTTGTAGGACTGGTGCGGGTCGAAACGGTTGAGCGAGTAAAGGGGAGTGTTGGCGTCGATAACGACATAAATCCCGGCATCGGCCAAGAGCTTCATGCAGTCGTCGTGCTTCTTGGAGTTGTCCACCATGTAGACTCGAATGGTGTTGACTCCCAACTTCTTGAACTCGGCAACGTCACGCTTGCACATGTCGGTATCGGCCAAGGGATCCGTCATGCCGGACGATCCTCCCGGCTGGTAGTCGATTCCTCGGATATAGAAGCGCTCCTTGCCCTTCCAGAAGGCTATTCACAAAAGAATCAATATCCCTGCTGATGTAAAGGTGACATCTTTCCAAAGCCAGGATAACTTACCATTTCCGGAGACTGTGACAGCAGGGAGATCAGCCCGCTTGTGCGGCTGCTCCTGCTCGGTTGGCGTCGGGGTCGCTGCACTGAGGCTAGCGATGGACGCCAACGCCGACATCAAGCTGATAGACTTCATTTTGGCGCCGCGAATACTTTCTCGAGTATGTGATATGTAGGCGAATAGACGGTAGTCGTTTAGATTGCGCGTCGATAACAATTATCGGGCAGTCTATGTATGAAGCGGGGTGGTGTGTTGCTGCTGTCGTGAAGAAGGCACAGCAAGAAAGTCCAAAATGGGCTAGATATTCAATGATTAAGTGAACAAAGTGAAGAGAAAATAATCAGAAGCTGGAAAAGTCCTGATGCGTGCGATCAAGGAGGGGATTGGGCAAACAGCCTGTGTAACGAGGGGAAACCGTTTCAAGCACGGAAATGTTGTTGAGAGTGGAAGGTGCTCTTGGAGGAAAGGGCAACTGGAGTGAAACGAGGAGGGGGGAGAGGAGCACATAAAAGCAAGCCGTGTCACCACAAGGGATCAGGAGGTCGATTGCCAGCCGTTCAGTTTGTTGGTAAGCGCATTGTTCATCCATCCCCGTGTCCCTTCACAAGATGACCGGGCAGTTCCCTGGTGGAGTTGCAGTGGTGATCAGACCGGTATAGGTGCCCGGCATTGGACATTTTGGACGCATAATGGCCGATGATTCAAGGTTTGTAGATTGGTAGAGTCCCGGTCATTGTTCCGGAGGGAAACGGATTGACGGGATGTTCAAGATTTACCTGTTTCTGTTTCATGTTTTTCCACTGCCTGCGCAGACCTTCACTTTAGTGTTGCCTCAGGGTGGAAGGCTGTGCAGCTCTCTCCTGCACATCACTCGAGATCAACATCCACGCATCGAGAAGTGATCTTCTGTCTTGCCTCGAGGTATTTGCAGCATTTCTTTTCTGTCACAAGTATGATGAATTTCATTCGATATGCAAGCCATTCAGCATCGTAGTGTAGTAGTCTGGAATAATAATAGAACAAGCCGACGAGGATAACTCGGGCACTCCGACAACATCCTGAACATGTCGTCTCGGGGACGTGTGGGACAAGAGTCACCTATCAGAGCGCTAAAAATCAATTCGCAAGGAGGACAGCGATTGCCTGACACACAGCCAGCCGCCTCGATGTGTTCTTTGTTCCGTTTGCTGTAGGGAAATTGTTTCAACATCCCGTGGGTAAACAAAAATGCCCGAGTTCTGCTGGAACTTTCCTCCGGAAGTCGAGTCTCCAAAGTGTCAGGCTCGTGATAAGAGGCGAGTGTAAGCTTGGATGAAGCTCCCAAGAACGGATCTGGTACCCGAAACAGTGGCGCCCTCGGCAAAAGAAGCTTGAACTCACGACAATGCACAAGCTTGAAGCTTTTTGGATGGAAGTGGCTTTCGACGAGAGAAGACCAGAGAGGAAGGAAAGGTCCATGCACCAACTACGTCATACCGTTTCAGGAACCCGTGTTCTTGGCAGGGGTACCCCAAACAACTAAAAAAAGGGGTAACGAGAAGGGCGATAAGGGAGAAGCAAAAGCGGACTGCCAATCAACAGCACTCCTATACCAAACGTCGCGGTTGAAAAATGATGTACAAATAAGGGACCATGAGATCTTCTCAGGTCCCCGAGGAATGTAATTTAAGGTTTTCCCGTATCCATCTGGTGATAATCGAATCCAATCTTCACAGCCAGACCGGTGAGCTATCGCATCGCATCGCCGAGGCCAGTCCGGTGTCAAAACGAACCTGTCTTGAGCCATGAGAAGCGCACCGAGAGGTATACTAAACAGCCTGGACGTAGTTCGCAGGAACACTCTTTGTCACTCCTCCCTTCTCCACCTCCGCCCACCCGTCTCCTTGGTCCTCCTTAATCAGAACGAACCTCTCGCCCACAGTCATGCTATGCTCCGTGTCGCTACCAGCCTGGTAATCGTACAGCGCTTCAACATACTGCAGCTTCTTGGCTCCACGTCTTGGTGCCACCGCAGGTCCCTTCTTCTTCGTCGATGCCGCGATGGATGAGCCGCTGTTGGAGTAAGTCGATGGTGGCCGGCCCGATTGGCCCGTGTGCTGTGGTACGAGAGCCGTAGGAGTGGATGGTGGTAGTATCTCGACGTATGATGTCGGTACATTGCCTTCCTTAAAGCCCGTCCGTACCCTTGTCCACCCTCTTCCCGCTAAAAAGTGTGTGAGCTACTCGTATCAATCATGCCAAGGGCAACGGTACTTACTATCTGGTTCCAAGACCACAAGCTCTCTTCCCTCGGGCACTGAGAGTTCGCCTTCACCTCCAGCTTCGAAGGTGTAAAGCATCTTCGCCTTCTGTTCCTGATGCCCCCCGCCATTAGGGGCGCTCCCTGGCAGTTCGCTAATGAATGCCGGGGGTGGCGGAGCCAGGATACGATTCTTCCGGGGTGCACTAGACGGTGTTGGTGAGGCTGCCGGTGGCCTTGTATTGGGAACATCTGGAGGCGCATCGTCGCCAGGCGAGATGGGCCCGGAAATCGATCGTTGAGCGCTGGCCGCATACCCAGAACGCACCGAGCTGACTGTGTTTGACCGAGTGAGATCCGGCATCTCGTTAACATGGCTCGACGATGCGGTAGGCTTAAGCAGCGTGTTGGCCAGCTCTTGTCGTTCCTGCTTATACTTTTTACGCTCCTCCTTGTTCAGCTCCCCTGGGCACTCGGCCGGTACCTTCATCTCGCATTTGCTATGGCAAGTATACCCGCAGTCCCGGCAATCGAAGCCCTTGGCTGACAAGCCCCATATCCTCTCTCCGCACAAGTCGCAGTTGGTGGGAATCTTGAAGGTTTGCGACTTGAAATTGTGGCTCTTGGCACCCAGTGTCACGTCACCAACGGCTGAAGTAATCGTAGACGTCTCGACCTCTGCTGTCAACCGCTTCCGGTCGACTTGATGCAAGTCCTCTTGCTGCAAGAAGAGCTGTGTGAGAACCATGAACTCATCCTGTGTTTGCTCTGTCCCTTCAAGCACCCTCTGTTTCGCTCGCTTTGTTGCTTCCACCTCTCGCCTCTTCTTATCTACCTCGCGCCGCAATTCTCCGAGTTGGCCCTTTGACTTGTTCAGCACGTTGCGCAGATAGATCTTGGCTGGCTCGTCCGTAACCATGGAATCGTCATCGTGCCATACTGGGCTTGGCTCAAAGACCTTGTCGGGAGGCTCCTGGAAAGCGCCTGTATTGTGCTGCATGTACATCATGGAATCTAGCTGAGGTTCATTCCGCACAATCTCCTTGGCCATGTGGTCAACCTCGCCACTGCAGCTCTGAAGCATGGAAAACTCGAGCTGAGTGGCTTCGGACCAAAACCCGTTCAACTTCATTGTGCGGAACTCGGCAAGATCTTGCAGGTTGTCCATGACTTCGGGAAGGAATTCGTGGTAGTGCTTCTCCTTTTGCTTGTTGGTAACGTTGATGGCGATCAGGTAGGTGTTCTTCATGTTGTTCATCTCTTGTAGCTGATGTTGAAACGAACTTTGCGCCTTTGCCTTGTCGAATGCCGACTCTGACTTTTTGCGTTTGCTCTCGACATCCTGGCATACCGAGTCGTACTTGGTCTTGACTTTCTGCAGTGCAGCATACTGGGCTTCCTTTTCTTTTTCGAGCTTTTCAGCATATTCGACTTGGCGCTTGCGTTGCGCGTCCAGTTTCATGGCCACTTCTTTGATCGGGTCCGCAATCTTGGTGATAAACTCGTTCGCGAGACGGTCGTGTTCGCTGGCGACCAGTTCAAGCTTCGTTAGGATCGTAGACCATGTAGTCATCGAGGCGCTAGTTACACAGAAACCCGTCAGTCAGCTGGCATAGAACACCTAAGCAGATGTGACCATGTTCCAAAACCTTGTCGTACCTCTCGAGGGACCCAGGGGTCATTGTGGGGGTGTCGCCGACACTCAAGCTCGTTGACTTTTTGGCTTTCTTGTCGTAGTACTTCTTTGCGATCGCGCTCAGCTCGGCACTATATCGTTTCTCGGCGGCGCTCCGTTCGCGGAAGTAAGCCTGGACATCGTCAAAGAAGGCAATGTTGTTGGCCACATAGACATTGGCCGGTTTGAAGCCATCCTGCACGCGAGCATGTTAGTCCAAGGCCACAACCATAAGACAAGTCTCCGAGTAGGCCAGGAGAGACAAGGACAACCTTGAGGACGGTGCCAAAGGATGGCGCAATTTCCACCTCGGCCATGGTTTGTTGGAGGAGTTTCCTTTACTTCGGAGAGTTGTCGTCGTGTATAACCATGCAAAGTGGAAGTCGGGTAAACACGCAATACGGTCTTTGGGGGAAGATGAGTGTGATTGCGCCGTCGGTTCGTCTGAGTCGATGATGGATTGCGCTGTGTTGGTCCGGGGTATGTACAAGTAGAGGCAGGAACCCGTCGGGTCTTTGAGGAATTCACGGCCGAGAAGACGGGACCTGGGGAGCGGATGTTCTTTAAAATGGAAGAAAGGAGCACAGCAGATACAGTGTAAAAGGACAAGAAAGTAGAGCAAGTGGAAGCAAAGAAGGTAGGAGGTACCCCTCCAACAGCTGAAGGAGTGCTAATTCGGCTGGCTATCCGGGTCCGTACACCGTAGCCCGAGCAGCCGGCGAGAGTTGTACGATGAATGCCCACTGCGCTTGGGTAATAATGATAATGAGAAAGGCAACCTGGAATGGGGTGCTGGTGGCTACTCAATTAAGAAGGCCCCAGCTGTGCCGTCGGACCTGCGGCTTGGCCGGTGCTAGTGCGGTCTAGGCAGTATGCGTTAACTGCATGAAGATTGAAGAAGCAATCGTTATTGAAGGATGAGAATTCAGAAGACGCAAAGAGAAACCTCGTTTGGCCGAAGAAACAAATGGCTTGAAGCCTCCAAAGAGACAGCGGGACCTGACGGACGATTCATGACCCCACTAAGCCACGCTGCTGGCCCGTGCTTTGTCCATTCTGGCCTGTCAGGGCATCCTGCCAGCGTCCACTCCAGGGCAGGTACCAACTGGAACTATTAGAGGAAGGTGCAGATGCCCCACTATCACTGGGAAGTGGTTTGATGGCGTCGCGACTTCCTCTCCAGTCAACCCTGCCGCTGCCAGAATCTCTTCCTGCCAACAGCTTTCTTTTCGCATTCCCTCTCCCGCCCACAAACCACTGCTGGCAGTTGCTTTGTGGTCACCAACAGCTCAACATTCCATTCGGATCTCCGTCTGAAAGAAAGCATTTTGTTTGCTCCAACAATAACTCTCTCTGAGGTAAGTTTGTCAGCTTGCGCCTTCCCGTCCTTGCGGCCTTGGTCTGGCGCGTTGAGTTGGGACGCGGGGCATCAAGACCTGACGAAGCGCAGCTTGAATCTTGACTCACCCACGGCTCGGCTCCTTGCGATAACCGAAATCCCAGGGGGACGAAACAAAATATTGTATCGTACTGACCTTGCGATTTTGATTCTTGCCAGCAGTCACTCCTAAATACGACGTCATAATGGCCGATCTCGCCAGCCGCATCACCAAGCCCGACGAGGCTGCGCCCGCGCCTGCCCCTGCGTCCGAAGAGCCCAAGGCCCCCGAGAACGAGACCTCCATCGAGGAGAGCCAGAGCAACCTTGTCAAGAACGAGTACGAAGTCGAGATCAAGTTGAGCGATCTTCAGAATGACACCGAAAGCCCTCTCTACTCCGTCAGCTCGTTCGATGAGTTGGGTCTCCCCGAGGCTGTCAACCGTGGTCTGCTCGCCATCAACTTCAAGAAGCCTTCCAAGGTCCAGGAGAAGTGCCTTCCTCTCATGCTCTCCGACCCTCCCCGCAACATGATTGCCCAGTCTCAATCCGGTACTGGAAAGACTGCCGCTTTCGTCCTTACCGTTCTCTCCCGCATCGACCTGTCCAAGCCCCACCAGCCTCAAGCCCTTCTGCTTGCTCCCAGCAGAGAGCTTGCCCGCCAGATCCAGACCGTTATT
Organism: Neurospora terricola FGSC 1889; assembly: GCA_009805285.1. Taxonomy (NCBI): domain Eukaryota; kingdom Fungi; phylum Ascomycota; class Sordariomycetes; order Sordariales; family Sordariaceae; genus Neurospora; species Neurospora terricola. Next base: position 42,537 of record RANZ01000013.1, on the reverse strand, counting down.
CAGACCATTGGTCAGTTCTGCGAGAATTTGATCGTCGAGGCCGCCATTCCCGGCGCCATCTCGCGCGAGACGGGTGTTAGAGGCAGCGTCGTCGTGGGAACTCCGGGAACTGTCATGGACCTTGTCAAGCGCAGGCAGTTTGACACCTCGCAGTTGAAGGTTCTTGTTATTGACGAGGCCGACAACATGCTTGACCAGCAGGGACTGGGTGACCAGTGTGTCCGCGTCAAGACGTAAGTTCATCTTTGGGCACATGTGTTATGCAACCTTTACTGACATCGAATAGCATGCTCCCCAAGACCATTCAGATCCTCCTTTTCTCTGCGACGTTCCCCGACAAAGTTCTGAGATTCGCCGAGCGCTTCGCACCCAACGCCAATCAGATGAAGCTCAAGCATAAGGAGCTTACGGTCAAAGGTATTTCGCAGATGTTCATGGACTGTCCTACCGAGAAGGACAAGTACGACATTCTCTGCAAGCTCTATGGTCTCATGACCATTGGTTCTTCCGTCATCTTCGTCCGGGTATGTTTTTTCCTCGAATCCTGTTGTAGGCTTTTGCTAACGTGCTTTCCTCCAGACGAGAGAGACAGCCAACGAGATCCAGAAACGCATGGAAGCAGATGGCCACAAGGTTTCGGCCCTTCACGGCGCCTACGAAGGCCAAAGCCGTGATGTTCTTCTCGATGAATTCCGCTCCGGACGTTCCAAGGTCCTCATCACCACAAACGTTCTGGCACGTGGTATTGATGTTTCCAGTGTGTCCATGGTCATCAACTACGACATTCCGATGAAGGGACCCGGCGAGAGGGAGCCGGACGCGGAGACATACCTTCACCGTATTGGTCGTACCGGTCGTTTCGGTCGTGTTGGTGTCTCGATCAGCTTTGTTCACGACCGCAAGAGCTTCGAAGCGCTCTCCCAGATCGCTCAGTTCTACGGAATCGACCTTATTCAGCTGGATCCTAACGACTTGGATGATACCGAGAGGAAGGTGCAGGAAGTTATCAAGTCGAGCAGGGCCCAGGCGGAGTACGTTCCCAGCGCTACTGATTCGGCCGCTTAGGTATTTGGCCGATCAATGAGTGTCAAGGGGGAGTCGTCGTCGTTGAAGTCGTTGAAGTCGTTCTTCTCACCGGCGCCGCCGCTGCCGGAGACGCAGCAGTTTAGCGGATGGTGGTAAGCTGGTGCACAAGGAGTTTATCAACTGAATCATCTAGCGTAGGCGAGGGATCATATCTTTTCATCGTTGCTGCGGCATCAAGATATTGGGAAGCCCAAACGGAAAGGGTATGTGGGAGTGAACTCATGATGCGCATATTCTGTCATTCAAAATGGAGAATCGGGAGTTTAGATTAAAGAGATACCAACAATGGGCGAAAGCCAGATTACTTTTGCAGTTAGCAAAATCGCCCAAGACGCGTTCGATACTACCCGACGTTAGTACACCAGCATGCCTACCGGTAGGCGCCAGGGTATCACAAAATTTCAGGTGCATTGTGTCTCGTGTGGAGTGGGGGCTACGAACGCTTATATATCTGCGACTCAACCGCCGTGATATGTAGTTATATGCCGACCTCACGATGAAAGTCACAACATCTCAGGCTCAGCATCGCCTTCGGTACCATAACTTGACTTCATGGTCCGAGTCCAGCTGGATGGCGCAGATCCCGTTAAGCCAGGACTGGCTGTCTTTTGTGGCCGCGATGAATACTGTACCAAGTTTTACACCAACTAACACCACGGCAGGCTCGGCACTTCATCGTCTTTGTGATCCGACAAAGGTGTACGGCACATCTCCCTTGACAAGGGTGTTTATCTGAATTCACTCGGTCCGTGAGCTCGGATCTGGATGTGAGACGGCGGAGAGCTATGGATAACTCATTGTATCTTGGTATCTCTTTGTCCCGCAGTCGTTGGGAAGCTGCTTGCTCGTCAAGAGTGGTAACATGTGGCTGTGAAATGCAGTCATGGTGGCTTGGGCGGGTGAAGACAACCTCAAGCTCATACTCGAGATCTCGGTTGAGACAAGACTGGACATTTATATGGGAAGCTCCACGTGATCGGCCCGCGAGCCGTACGTGCGTACATCCAGAACACTGGATCGTTGAGGCGAGTGTCGTGGCTCGTGAAAATCTGGGGTGGTACCCGAACGGGAATAGCGTCGTTGGCCTGCTGGCGCCCACCACCCTTGGGGCGTGTCCGGGGTCTCGCCTACTTTTAAGCGCCGACCAAGCGCGTGCCCGGCGTCAGTCTCTCACTCGCCCATATCTTCTCAGCTCCGAGCCTTCACAGCCATTCATCTATCTGCGGGTGTTGTTCCTGCATACCAACGTTGGCTAGTTGACTGGAGAACCGCCACAGTGTTTCTCACCCTCCCGCCGTTGGCAACCATGTGCAATTCCGGATACCATGGCGCCCGAAATAGATCTACCATCTTTTGAGACCAATGGGAGGACGGCGGACCTGAATTTTTCCCAGGACAAGTGCCTCTTCTCAGATCGCTTGTTCCTCCTCACTGCTCCATTCGTCAACCGCCTTGTGCAAGGGACATGAACACCGTCGAAGCCATGCCTGCAATGGAACGTCTCTCATGCCCTACAAGCAATGATGCCATAGCCAGAGGTCCAATAGACCACAGCTAGCAATTGGGACTCATCAGTCATCGCGTACAGGGTACTCACTACTCACATCTTCAGGCAGTTCTAGCGCGTCTCTGCGGGTAGGCGGCATGGGTACGACTTCAAAGTCATTGGCGGCGGCCAGGATGGCGAGGAGATTGCTGGTATCGTTAAGCGCAGCACACCGGGACTTTACTGCTTTTGACTTTGAAGTATACATGATGATGGCATGGCTCGTGAGTGTCAAGTGTGGTTACCTTGTATAGGACCCCGAGTGTGACACAGGGCGTTCAAGCCTCATCCAAGACTTTCCTCTCTCGGGTTTTCTCTTTTCTTTCTCAGGTACCATCTTCATCCTCCTTCAATATCATCATTTCCACATCTCTCTTTCTTGTGTGTTTCCTGTGTGTTTCCTCTCCTATCACATTCGATTCCCGTTTCATAATCAGCATTTCTCGACATCAGGTCACCCCCCTTGGTTGCTTCTTGCATCACGATATACTTCATGCATTCACATTGTTTGTTTCCGGTTCGATAATCATCACATCCGATACGGCCTCCGTTCTTCCCGGCCCAACGCCTTTTCCTAGTTTCGACGACTTTTCCTTGGTCCCATTACTCAACGCGGAGATGCTGGTCATCTCCTCCTAATCTTTAATCTCATTTAAGCTCGGTAGGTTGGTCTCTTCGTACATCTTGTTATGCGATTTGCATTCCAACCGCTCGAAGGTCTGTTGGTTCGGCTTCCCACGTCATTGGATACTGAATCCGGCACCATCGATCTCGCCACTGGGCCGGCATAACAGGTCAATAGCAACTTGAAGTGGACTGAGAGGGAGGGACCCAAGAAGAGAGGGAACCTGGACTGGAGCAAGGAACACCTTCTCACCCTTCAACAAAAAACCGCGATATGTTGCTGAAGTCGGGGCGCGGACGTTGTTCTTATGATCGGTTCCCGAATCTCATCACTAACCTCACCTTCAGATGTTGCCCAGTACTATGGCCGTCAAGCCATTCTTGTGCTTGGGCTTACTATGGACGACCCTCTCGACAGTCGCTCAAGCAGCCGAACCGCAAATACCGACATCAATAGTGGAAACCGTGCCGGCGTGCGCAAGGCCATGCTTCCAGTCATGGATATCAGCAAACCTCGATCTAACCTGCGGAGGAAAGTCGCCGTCTTTACGATGCATGTGCAAGCAAACAGGCGGTGGAGGATACACATTAGGAGAGGGAGCAGTAGCATGCATGATTGGCGAGAAGGAGTTGGGAAACTGCAAGGACACTACAGCTGGCGGTGAGTAAAATTGATATCCAGGTGTGAGGTGTGTGGGAGGCTGACTGTTAGCAGTTCAAGCAACAACAAAGGCGTACAATATCTGCGATGGTGTTAATGATTCGGYGTCGAGGACTCACGATGTTATCGTAGCCACACTGATCCTCCCAACAGGGACAGGGAACCTTGCTGCTCCGACCTTGACAAAAGGCACTGGCAGTGCCGTACTTTCGACTGTAACGAAATCTGCAGCTTTGGCCTCCACCACTGCTACAGCTTCACCGAACACGCCGACGACAACATCAGGTCCAAGATCTACTTCCACGACCAGTATTGAGTCCAGCACGGCTCAAACCTCAACCCTGAGCACACGGCCGAGCTCCGTTTCAAGCGTGAAGCCCACTGCCTCCAGCACAACAGCGCCGGTCACATCAGGCACATCAGGCACGTCTGATCCGGCTGAGGCGCCCGCTGAAAAGGAATCACCGCAACTCACGAGCGCTCAGGTTGCTGGAATCACGATAGGTTGTGTGGCGGTTGTGGCTCTGGGTGCAGGGCTTGTTCTCTTGGCCAAATGTGCTCGCCGCAAGAGAATGGGTTCTGGGGATCCGGAGAAGGGATTCAATAGGATGAGGGACTCGTTCAAGAGTTTTGGTCGCAGGAGCATCACCGGTCCTGATTTGCTGGGCATCAGCTACCCGATCCAGAGGATTCCTTCGGAACAGTGCACACCTACGTTTAGGCCCACGAAAGCACCAAGGGCTGACGGTGTTGGTTTGGCGATCCTGCCCGGATCCGCTTCGGCGTCAAACTCTCCCAGGCCTACAGTAACTAGAGCTACCGCGGGCGCCGCCCCTATTCTGCCCATGCCTGCCTTGCCGCCAGCCATGGTAATCACTCCAGCTTCCCGGACCCAGACGCCACTTGGCAGAAAGGAAACGCCGAAGCCGAACTTGACTTTGGCTATTCCGAAGAACCCATCGATGCCCACTGCTGTCCCAGCCGCTATTCCAAGGGCTGCCCCCGCCCCAGCTCCCAGCGCTGCTCCTTTGACCGGAAGAGACAGTGTCATTACTGAGTTTGCAGAGGATGGCGAGGGAGAGAGTAGGTCGGGTACTGCTATCTGGCGTCCACCGCCAAGTGATCCCCAGTCGGCAACCACCTACTACTTTGCTGATAAGAAGGGTAACTGGGTTCTCAGAAACTCGACTGTAGGCGCGGGCACAAAGACCCAAATGCCACCATACCCAACTTCTTCTGTCGAGTTGCCAAGTCCTCAGGATAAGACAAAGGCCGAAAGGGCTTATATGCCCTACACCCCTGGTATGGTCGTGGCTCCCCTTAGAGTCCCCTCCAGAGAACGGGAGCAGGGTGCTTTTGTGGAATCACCTGTTGCAATGAGAGATGACGCCCATCCTCGGGATAACGTGGCTTCCAGCGTCTACTCTGAATACAACGCTCCACTGACCGTGGTACCTGGCCCGGAGAACCCCATGCCTACTGTCCCTTCGTCAATGCCCTCTGAGAATAACAACGGGAGGAACTTGACAGGCACCAAAACCAAGAGGAAGTCAGTCAAGAGGACGAGCCGGCAACGTCGGATGTCCCAGGACTCTGCCACGGAGATCGAGTCGGGAGCCGAAGAAGATGATAGCCAAGATCTTTCCCCCGTGGCGGAATCGCCTTACTCGCCGAGCCCTCTTTCTAGCGGAAAGTCGCCGGTGTCGTATCCCAAGATTCACAAGCAGGGAAAGAATGTGAACGAGGGCCTGCAACAGCTTCGCGATGCTCAACAGGCTCTGGGTGGTGCTGGTGGCTCCGCCGGTCCCGAACCCCCCAGGCGCAACTCCAAGCGTATGTCAAAACAGCAGGGACAAGGGCAGGCCCAGGGACAGGGACGCTTCCCCATCAGGATCGTGACCCCCGAAGAGCGGGATAACGAGGGAATGCGCATGGGTGCGGTTCCTCATGGAACACCTCAGTTGACTGTCGGCATGTCGAGGCCCATGATCGCTCCTGTTGTTAACCCAAACAGGAACAAGAACCCTGGACAAATGAGAACTGGGTCTCCCGAGGGGCGCTTCCCGATTGCTGTGCCGGTTGAGCACCAGCAACGCCAGCAACCTCAGAGAAGACAGAGCTCTGTAGCCACTGGCCCCAATGGCTATTGGAATCAGCAGCAGGCTCAACAGCCACAAGGACAGGGAGAGGGATCGGCCTACTACTACCGTGCGCCATCGCCACGCCAGTGGGAGCAACAGCAACGCCAGTTGCAACAAGCTCAACGAGCGCAGCAACAGCAGCAGCAGCAACAGTCCTCCTACTTCCGACCTTCTCAAGGGCATTATGAGGCTCAAATGCAGCAGCAGCAGCAGCGCCAATACAGAGGACCCCAACAACCTCCCATGCCCCAGCAATCATGGCCCATCTTCGCCCAGCCAGCCCAACCGCAGCATCAGCATCAGCATGGGCCTCAGCACCAACACACCAGAACCAACAGCTCTTCCCTGCTCACCAAGCGCCTCGGCGCCGAAAAGGCCGCCGCACTCGCCCTCAACCCCAATCCCAACAGCAGCTCTAACAAGAGCATCGGCAGACCCGCCAAGGGATGGGCTAGAGATGGCCAACAACAACAGCAGCAGTCTGGACCCCAGCAGGCTCGCCAACAGCAGCAGCAGCAACAACAACAACAATACTGGCAAGAAGGCCAAGCCCAGAACTGGGGCAACAATAACAACAACGCCAGGGGAATGCCGCCTCAAAACCCGTATGGTGGTAACACAAACACCAACACCAACGAGCGGTATGTGGATCTGCCGCCGCCGCCGATTACGCCCGGTTGGGTGCCGGAGTTGACGCCGACGAGGAGGGGGGATGATTTATTTTTGAATGTGCAGTGATTTGTGATGATGAAAAATGGGGTTTTAATGATTTGAATTGAGTTTGGTTTTAACTTCTTTGGGGATGTGGAACTGTTTTCTGCCAACGATCATTTGATCAATAGTTCAGATTGATTGTGTATATGTATTTTAAGAGATAAAACGGGGACGGAGACGGGGACGGGGATGGGAGTTGGGTCAATCGGTTGCATTGGGCGGTGTTTAAAGGTTTTGGTTTGGGGTTGAGAGTTGAGGGTTGATACCGTGAGAATGAATTGGAGAGAATTGAGCGTTTTGGTATATAACAATAGGATGAAGAGTCGTTGTTGTCGCATCACTCTTGAGTTGCTTGTTTGGTGCGCTTTCTGTGAGGCTGATGGAAATTTTACCGCAAGCACTCATCCAAGTCGTTGTTTGTCCTTCTCCCGGGAAGGCCAGCGAGATCGAAGGCGAGCCATTGGAAGTCGTTGGGGAGATGTGCGTAAATGACTGCCAGGATTGTATAGATCTCCTATACTCCACTGATTCTCGTTCACCCATTTAGAAAAAAAACCGACTTGAATGACTGTTTGCGCAACGTTGAATCCCGTCGCGGTCACGATGAGGGGTATCACGGGCCGGTGCACGTGCCGCATGCTCCGGAAGCTTGTGCTTGGATAAGATAAGATGATAAGATAAGGAACTACAAGTAGGGAAAGGTGCGGTTACCAGTGGCTCGCAGTGGTTGAAATTGCACCGAGCTGCATTCAGTTTCATTGCCGACACGCAGCGTGGGGGACGATCAGATTGAGCGCACGCAGTCAGCTGCGAACATGTGCATTGAAACGTTGGATGCGGTTCGTTGATTCCGAGTCTTCCAATGGCGCATATAAAACATGATTACTGAGCCGGCTCCCTGGGAAGAAAAAAATGAGGCACTCGACCCAGTCCACTTATCCCCGTTGAACCCATCAAACCGTTCCCCTCCTCAACTGAGGCATCACGATCTCGGGGATGAGTCAAGTTGGTAAGAAGAACGTCGTCGAGGATTCGCATGTTGATGTTTTACTTGTGATAATGAGAGATGATTACATAATCCAGGCACGATCAGGTAAGTCAAGGTTGACATTGCTTAGATGCCCCTGCAGGTGGATTAGAAATCCAGATTCGGAGATCCATCCGAAAGCGCTGTACAAATTGCGGAAATCAGCGGATAGACTCCACCTACAACGGCCTGGAAGGATTCGGGGGAAAAAAGAGACTCCAGTTTTGTTAACGGCCATCGAGCCGAGACCTTTTTTTCCTCTCTGTAATTTTCACGCACTGCCCCGCGGGCCCTGCCGACGACGGGACTTCACTGTGCAGACGTACATTGTCGATCGGGTCTAGCCATCAGAAAGCTCCTGAAAAGGAAATTTTAACAGGTAGGTTATCACTACCACCTAGTTTTTATATGCCGTTGTGTTGTTGCTGTTGTTCGGCTTCCCCTTCTCGCTTGTTGGCTGCTGCTCTTAACGGGAACCGCCGTCCAAGTATACCCCCGGTCAAATTCTTCAAATTTTTCAAGTCCGTCTTGTCATTACAAGAAGACTTCACACTTCCTCAAACACTTTGATTTTGATACTTTGCGCCAGTGGCTGTCCCAAGCTTCCAGTCCCTCAAGTGTCGACAGGAGCACCTCAACGGATATCGATTTCGGAGTCAGTTGTTTGATAACTGCACCGTATCTCTCCACACGATATTGGCACAGTACTGATATTCCGTCATCGACGCCATCTGCAGATTCATATACTTTTTACTCCATACTACGGACCACTGGCACTGGACCTYGACGTCTACGGACCCTACCCGGACTCCTTTTATATCTCCAACCCGCCGGGATCTTTGACTTTTTGTTACCAAACGGGGGGGGGGGACATCAGACTACAAACCCAACCCTCAATAATTGTTTGCGTTCTCTTTCCCTAATACACTCACGCTTGACGGTTCGATTCACTCAAAAGTCCCGGCCACGCCTGCTGGTATGTACAATGCATTTTTCTTTTTCTGTTAGCCAGTCACAGTTCTCTGCCCCGCGATTTCATCCCAATCCGCTATCTCCGCCCCGCCCATCATTCTGGTTACACTCAGCCAGGTGCAACTACCAAGTGCTTCAATTGCCCAGTTGCATCTCGAGAAGATTGCGTGCGTTAATGACGCCTTCAACTCCAACACCTGCATGGGAAGGGCGCGCATCTCGGCATCCTCAACTTACTCACACTCGTCCCCAAAATGCAACTCAGCGCTTGGCTAACGTGGGGGATGAAACCTCTCTTCACTTCTTCCCCATGGGGGACGAAGAGAGAGAGGGGTGACTCCGATGCTATGTGTAGATCTGGAGTGTTATACTATCCCGCAACCGTGATCAACCAGGCCCTCACTTAAAGGTGTCTTGCCCGGTGTGTTGCATCACGACAGTGAAGTGTGCCTCAGCACAAGTCATCAACATCAGCTGAGATTTGGAGGTCGTCAAGTCGCCTCATCGAGTCGGGTGGCTCATCATCTTTAGACTCTGGTCAGAGTTGCTCATCGGGTGCGCATTCTACTGTCGCCAGTTGCTGTCCGCTCAGTTGAATTAAACGTACGGTCAGCTTGCTAGCGCGGACGGGAAGACAACTGCTCTTACTTGGAGCATTTCTGACAGTTGTCGAAGAAGCGGCAGTGGATTTACCAAGAAAACGGATCTTAATCGAACGGACTCTATCCCTCCACGCACCAAAAAGCAGTCATCAGAGTAGCAATGGGTCTTCTGTACGTATACCGTCCCCGATATGGACACTTGCTGCACAAGTCGCATCCCGGGGGAAAACACCAGTCCCACCGCTCATGACGCCATATACTGATACTACAAAAGTGCTTTGGGAACGGCTCTGGATTGGCCAGATGCCAAGCAACAAGCACATCTCGTTCGCGCCTGGGGCATCAAGGTGAGCATTAATACCCTTTAACCCCGACCCCCAATGCTTTCCCGCGGATACACCACGGTGTATGATGGGAAGAGGCCCCGCAGACGTATGCTAACGCTATATCAGCAATTACTCGAAATATGGAACAAGGCTAAGGGCAAGGAGCGCGACGCTATGCTCTGGGGTGATGAGGTACGTTTTGGCCCTGATGGCTTGAGCCACTGCTTCTCTCAAGGTCCTAACTCCACGCTTAGATCGAGTACTTGGTCGTCAACTATTCCAAAGATGATCCCAAGGTCCTGCTCTCCCTTCGCCAGGCCGATATTCTCAAAGCCTTGGCCGACAGCAAGACTCTTAAGGTAACAGGAGACTGCGTCCCTGGTACTGAAGCCAATGGAGATGCCGGGAACGTAACTCTTCCCGTTTTCCATCCGGAATTCGGAAGGTTCATGCTCGAAGCCACCCCCGGAAAGCCATGGGGCATCGACTTCAAGGACTTGTTGACCGTTKAGGCCGACATGAAGTTGAGGAGGTGCATTGCGAAGGACCACATGCTTCCGAATGAGCATCCCATCACGCTCACCACTTTTCCCCGCATCGGCAGCCCAGGAGTGTTCACTGAACCATCGTATCCCGTCTCTGGCCCCAAGCTGCGATCGCAGTTTGTCCCCGACGAGATTGCCAACCCTCATATTCGCTTCCCTACCCTTGCGGCCAACATCCGTTCGCGCCGCGGACGGAAAGTCCAGGTCAATGTTCCCGTGTACAGAGACGAGAACACGCCGTGGCCATGGAAGGACCCAACCGTCAACTACGACCTACACAACTGGCCCGAGGACGATGATGTTCGCAATGGCGCCGCTCCCGACAACTTCATTCACATGGATGCCATGGCTTTCGGCATGGGCAGCTGCTGTCTGCAAATCACCTTCCAGGCCAAGAACATCACCGAAGGCAGGAAGATGTACGACCAGTTGAGCCCTTTAGGCCCTATTTTGCTTGCGCTCACTGCCGCGACACCAGTGTACAAGGGCTTCCTGGCCGATACCGATGTCAGGTGGAACCAAATCAGCAGGGCTGTGGATGACCGCACGCCTGAGGAGCTCGGGGAGAAGGTAAGAAGAGCATTGTTTCATGGTTCGACCCAATGCTGACCATTTTATAGCCTCTGAAGAACGACAGGTGGCGGATCCCCAAGTCGCGTTATGCTTCGAACTCAACTTATATCTCTACCGATTCCCGGTTGCGACCTGAGTACATGGATCCTAACCTCGTCATTGACCCCGAGATCAAGCAGCAGTTGATCGACGGTGGCATGGACGACCGTTTGGCTACCCACTTTGCTCATCTCTTCATCCGTGATCCTATCGTCATCTTTAACGAAGATCTCCAGGAGCTCGACCTGACCAAGACGGATCACTTCGAGAACATCCAGAGTACGAACTGGCAGCACATGCGCTTCAAGCCACCTCCGGCCGACAACAGCATCGGCTGGCGTGTGGAGTTCCGGCCGATGGAGATTCAGATCACCGACTTTGAGAATGCCGCCTTCTCCGTCTTCATCGTTCTCATTACCCGTGCCATCCTCAGCTTCGACCTCAACTTCTACATCCCCATCGTGAAGGTGGACGAGAATATGGAGACCGCCCACTCCCGCAACGCCAATCTCGAGAAGAAGTTCTGGTTCCGCAAGAACCCATTCCCCGTCCGCACAACCCGCAGGGGCGGCAGCGCCTCCAGATCGGCTTCCGGCGCCAGCACACCCAACGGCGGACCAAGCAGACCCGCCACCCCGCCCCTGGGCCCTGTCGAGGACGAGTACAGACTCATGAGCGTCAACGAGGTCATCAACGGCACCGCCTACGCCAAGGCGACTTCCAAGGAGGTGACCGAGGATGCCGAGGAGGGCGAAGAGTTCCCCGGTCTCATCCCCTTGGTGGAAAGCTACCTCGACAGCGTCAACATGGACGTCGCTACCCGCTGCGGACTCGCCCGCTACCTGGATCTCATCCGCAAGCGCGCCAGCGGAGAGCTCTGGACGGCGGCCAAGTGGATCCGTGAGTTTATCGCGAAGCATCCCGAGTACAAGAAGGACAGCGTGGTCTCGGAGGAGATCACCAAGGATCTCGTCGGCGCGGTTATCCAGATCGGCGAGAGGGAGAAGCGCGGGCTGGGCATTGATGACTTGATCGGGCAGGTGCCGGATCTGGAGAAGTTGTTTGGTGGGTTCCTCAAGGGCAAGAGCCCTTGCGGTGGTGGCCAGGCAGCCTTGGAGCAGGAGTTGAAGGATGACGACGCCAAGGTGAACGGTGTGAAGAGGAAGTTCAATGAGGAAGAGTAGGGTGGACTATACTCTGGGGCTTTCTTGTGTTTTATGACGTGATCAGGGGAGGGGAAAAGCCTTGCTGGGAGTAATGGGATAGGAGTCATGGTGGAAGCGGTAGCATGCTAAAAGCCTAGGCAAGGAGCTGGGATGTGAGAGGAGGGTGGATGTCTGTTTGTTCTTTGGCATCATCGTTAGACTGCATTGCCTTGGATACGCTACGCACGATCTTTGTATGGTATTCTTTTCTTGGATCATCAATGTTTAAGTGGAGACATTTTTAGAAAGCTCTGCATGTGTTGTCTTGTCGAAGTGAGGTTACAGATCTGCTGAAATTCAACTTCGATGATAAACTTCCACGAGTTGTTAGCATCTGATTTGCCTTTATAGGATCAAAGTGAGACACCGATCTTCAATGAAAACAGCCCGATTAGCTCAGCTGGTTAGAGCGTCGTACTAATATCAGACTTCTGATATCAAGTCAATGCGAAGGTCAACAGTTCAATCCTGTTATTGGGCATTTCTTTTTCCACTTTTCCACTTTTTGACTTTTGGCTTTTCTATTCTCGTCCGGTATTTCTTTTTTTTTTTTTCTCGCCTCTTTGTTCTACCTATGTAGTATCAATATCAGACCTTGTGATGTTCATCAACGAAGATATGCATGCATTGCTTTGATCTCGACCGTTTTGGACAGATTTTCTTCTTATAAGATGCACGACTCGCCCACACTAGGACTTCCACCAAATTTCTTGACCACGAGAATGCATTCATTATCTTCACTCTGCACAACACCGCCAAGATACTCATTGACATCAATCGCCATCCTTGTTCATATAGAAACATAGCTAACATGTTTCGACAGGGAAAATTTAGATGACAGGGAGAGCATACTTGAAGGATAAGGTTGCATCGGGCCTCGTGGTTCCGAAACACGACTGGAGCTCCTTGCGGATATCATCCGAACGTCTACCCAATTCTCTGTCGACTTCCCCGCGCCGCATAAACTTGACCCCTACAACATCCCAACAACCATCACACCAGACAACATGATTCGCTTTGAACTGGAAATGGGCTGCGCCGTGATTCCGCCTCGATGGAATTCCATTTCTAGGTCCTCTTCAGAACGACATGGACCAGACGAAAGGCAGAGCGTGTTCAGTCCTCTTCCACAGCTCGGTCGAAGGGTCAACATGGCGGAGTGATGATGGAGCCACCATAAGATCATGAAGGATGAGGCTGACATCATGGCAAAAGAAGCTTGCGATAAGCCAGCCCTTTCTTCATCATTCGCCCCGTTTGAACCATGAAACACCGCCGAAAACTTACATCGAGCATGGCCGATTGGCCGCGCCAGGACCCAGACCCGGCACTGCAGAAGCATAAAAGAGGTCCTATTATAGAGTCATCCTGGCAACCGCAGCCTTGACTGTCCAACAAGACATCGCCAGCATGGGGACTCTCACTCAGCCAAGACGGTTTCTCTCGTCACCTTGTGTGCTTGACCTACCATCGTGCGAGAAGCGATCCCACCGTTATGCCTTACCGTGCATCTCCTCAACACCCAGTCAAGGCCTGATACAAGACTCATACATACCTACCACTGACCCTTCCCACCCTTTTTTTGGTTCTTTATCCTTGTTGCCCATCATGACGGCTAGAGCCCGCGTTCTCCTCGTTTCAGGTATCCTCCCAGCAAACCAACCAAAGCTCCACGCGCGCCTTATGGCCAGTGTCATACCGTGTCACTCTTCCTCCTCGAGGCTCTTCATCGCATCATCATCATTGTGATCATCTTTCACTCGTTCGTTGAGCCTCAGTGCCTCTTACATTCGTTACCTAGTGCTGCTGAAAAGCAGCCAACACATCCTCCAAAATGGAGAGTATAATGGAGGGAACCGCCCCCTCCTCTTCATCCCAACGAGTCATCCAGAACCAGCGCTCCTTCATCCAAGAACGCCGCCGTCGCCGGTCCCTAATCCAATGGCCCTTCCAATCCATAGCCACCGAAACCAGCAGCTTATTCTCCTTCACCCTTTCCGGCCGACCGCCAACGAGAGCGACAAGAGCAACCAGGACAACCAGAACGGGGACCGTCTCATCTGCTGGAGGCGGCGGCGGACTAGAGCGCCCCCCCTTTGCCCGCCGTGCGACTTGGGACCCGAGACGGATACGGGAAGAAGACGTGGATTCGGTCAATCAGGACCTGATTCCCGATTATGTCATCAACTATCTACGCGGCGAGACTCCCGAGATGGTGGCGAGGAGGAAGAGAAATGGGGGGAAGCTGGGTGAGAGAGCGGTGGATATGACGCACCAGCACCGGCCGCATGAGTCGAGGGCCGGCATTCTTGATGGGCTTTCGGAGACAAGCAGTGAGAGGTTGGGACTCTGGGGAGAGGACGGGGGAGTGGCGGGCGGGGATGAGGAGAGGAGGTATATACTACCCGGGACAGGGTCACGGTGGAAGAGGTGGAGTGGTGCAGTGACGGGAGGAAGTGGAAGCAGGAGGTGGAAGAGGTGGACAGCCGGGTGGAGGGCAGGCGTTGGGTTGAACGCTTTCCTTGCAGGGGTGATTTTGCTGGTGGGGGTCATTTGCTTGGTGATACTGGCGGCCTGGAAGGGGAAATATATCTTCAAGGGGAGGATCGTCATCTACAAAGGCTCATTCTCGACAATTTCGGCAATCGATTGGGGGGTACACGCTGTCATCAACATTCTGGGGGTGGTTCTGTTGGCTGGGGCCAACTATACTTTCCAAGTACTGAGCAGTCCTACGAGGGAGGAGGTTACGGCGGCGCATGAGAAAAGGAAGTGGTTGGATATCGGGATACCGTCGTTTCGAAATCTGGGATATGTCGCAAAGAACAGGAGTCTTTTGGCCGTTGTCGTTCTTCTAACGGCCATCTTCACGCAAGTAATGTGAGTGTGCGGTCTCCTCTTCGAACCTCTCAAGGGTACATATCTGTAATACTAACCACAGCCCCAGTTCTAATTCCATAATCTTTACATCCGGCCCCGCCCCATCAACCCGAATTACCAACGACACTCCCCAACCAACCTGCCAACTCAACGTCTACGGCTCCCTCCTCGGCATCACCGTCCTCCTCAACCTTATCACCGTCCTCTCCCTCACCTCCGTCCTCATCTTCCTCAAGCGACCATCCTTCACCCCCCTCGTCACCCTAGGCGACGCCATCACCTCCTTCGTCAGCGATCCCGACCCCATCACCCAAGGCGCTTGCCTCCTTTCCAAACACGGCGTCAAGCAAGGGAACTGGGCCTCCGGCGTGAGCCAGCCCAAGCACTGGGTGCCCAAACGCTACTACTGGTTGCACACCCCCTCTCTACCACGCTGGATCATCACGGGATTAGTATGGGCAGTTTGCGCGGGAGCTACAGCTGCCTGCTTAGCGTTTTCCATCATGCATGATGGAAATGGCCTTTCACCGTTCGGGAACAACCCCTTAACCTCCCCAGATTCATCAAAACCGAACCCGCCGCTTATTCCTCTCAACCAACCAACAATAACCCTCCCGGCCTGGGCAGCAACCATCCTCTCCTCCCTCCCTCACCTGCTCCTCTCAGCGCTCTATCTCGCTCTAAACCCGCTTTTAACGACTTACTTCCTCTCGCACGAATCCTCCCTCTTTTATTCCAGCCACCAGGCCGACTCCAAAGCGCAACCGCTCCGCGTATCTTCCTCCGCCCTCGACATCGACCCCGACAGCTCGCAAAAGACTTCGCTGTACCTCACCCTCCCCCGCCCCGTCTCCTGGTTCTTGCTAGCTGTGTTTTCGGCTATGGGGTTTGTTATGAGTCAGAGTTTTGGGGCTTTGCATGTTTTGACAGCAGAAGAAGGAGAGGAAGTAGCAGAGGAAATAACAGCCCTTTTCACAAGCGGCGTGGCCCTAACTACTCTCTTCGCCCTCCTGGTTCTGCTTTTGGTATTCAGTTTAGCGCTGGGGTTCAAGACATCTACTCCCCACCATTTGCCAACCTCTACTTCAAACTACCCCAGTGGCAAACTCACTCCTGCGTCTGGAGAAAGCGAGGGAGGTAACGAGAAAATGGTTCTCGGAAACCCGATGGCTTTACCGGGAGGTAGTTGTAGTGCTGTTATCAGCGCTCGATGTCATTTGCCCCCTAGGGGTAGTGACGAGAAGGGGAAGGTAAGGCGCAGGAGTGTTGGGTTTAGTGACGTTATTGGTGCTGGTGATATTGATACTACGGAGATTTGGAAGAAGCCGTTGGTGTGGGGAGTTGTAGGAGGAGGAGGCCAGAATGCCCCTGAAGAAGAAGCGGCGGCGGCGGCGGGGATTGGGCATTGTGGGTTTACTGTGGCCGGGAGGGCGGGGACGGTTACGGAGGGGAGGGCTTACGCTTGATACTCTTATGAATTAATGAATTCTTTTTGGAGGTTCTCTTTGCTTTGTTGTAGTTGTTCTTATCCTTTCCTCAACGCAACATGTTTGTTTTGGTCAGATACCCACAACCCCCTGGATTGGACTATGGGCTTTTAGTTAGCTGTTTACTAGTCAACTCAGAATGAAGATTACAGTGTCATAGTTATAACTACGACTTACCAACTTCAACCCACAAATTCATGGTAAGAACATCACTAGTGACTCGGACAGGTCAGGACGAAGTTGACATGAGACGCAAGTCAGCATGAAAATCCGGGTAATATTACCGTTGGCTCTGGTATCAGCACCGTACGGTATTGACCTCTTTTCCATATTTTCCTTCCTCTCAACCCAGCACAGTCCCATTGACTCTTTCATACTTCTTCCCAGTACCTGCGATACCACCCATCATTCGTACCGCTCTGTTCATGGGCAGGATCAGGCGCACTGTGGAAGCCTGCATGCATGCATGACAGTCCCGTGAGTAAAAAGGACCCCGAGACAATATGGAGAGAAGCCAGTATCCTGCAGGAAGAAGCAAGCCAGAATAGAAACCGGCTAGTTACCCCCGCTGTGGACGGAGCACATGGCAAGGGTCACGAGAAGGATGGCGTAGTCAATATACATGACGTTCGCAGCAGCTGGAGAATGCTTCGAGATGCAGAGAGGCAGAGACGGATATGGCTTGGGTAACGATGACACGCGGCAGCCACCGCCAAAGGAGCAATCAGTTCATTAATCGATCGTGCCTCGTGGGTGCCAGGATTCGGATATCTTTCGAAGGGCCCTCCAGAAAGACGGGTCAGATGAGGTAACTGGCTGTCAATCTTAGTCCATATTTCCCGCCTTCGGCCGGTAGATCGACTCCACATCATGCCATGTTGGCGGGTGCTGTATATCTCGGACAGAGCTGACGAGGTGATGAGGAGATTGAGGTTGAGACGTGGCGCCTCGCCCGGGAAACGATGGAGCTCTCAGCTCCCCAACTTGGCAACGCCATTGGAGCGATGGTCCGTATTAGGTATGCGAGATGAGATCCTGTGTTCAGGGTTCTTTCAGACCTTCCACTCCGTTCCCGGCGGCCGGCTCCTCTAAGCTCCGTTGTCTTTCATCTAGAAAACTGAGATCCAAGGAAAAGTTAGCGCGGGGACGATCTCATCTTAACGCACAGAAAATATGGCATTCTAGGTTTTCATGGTGATGCAAGTTCCTTACGGGATGTAGCATAACTCTGCTTTGTTGAGTGAAGAACAGGGCTCATAAATGTGGCCGAGCCGCCATCTGTCTTGGAACAGGCCGATACCCTTACCGCTTTGTTGGGAATTCTGAGGAACATTGGCTGTGCTATGCGTATTGAGTGCGAAGCTTTGTAAGGATTCTCCTGAGTCGAAGGCTCGGAGTGATAGATTGGGTGTCTCGATCCGATGTTAGACATGAGGCCAAACGAACCATAGGAAACTATGTCCGAAGCCCACTCCGTTCCCTGCGATTATGGGAACAGATACTGTACCCTACTTTTTGGTTGTCGATCTATGTGTGACTGGCAGCCGCCGGGGAAGATGTCGGCCTCGCTGGAAATCCTTACCCCTTTCCAAGCACACCATGGAGCAGCGCACGCAGTATGAGTTGATAAGTGGCTTAACAGATCTGGATGGACCTACCCGCAAATCCCACGTGCGATCGGAGTATAGGCCAGACTTGGACAATATTGCTTTCGGTAGATGCACGCACATGGCGAGCGCTAGGAGGAGACCGAAGAGCATCGGTGTCGAATACAGAAAAGCCACGGGAAAAAGAGTGAGACGTCCGGATCGAGCCGAGCACATGGCCCCCCTGGCGATCAAGAGCCGCCCTTTCTGCCGTCGTCTCCAATCGTAGAGACCCAGGAAGGGAATATTGAAGATGAGCATGGTGAATACTGCACTTCCGTTGGGGATTGCAAGGTTGATGGCTCGAATGGATCAGAAAGCAGGGTCCTGTCAACGCTGGCCGGTGAGACATGACAGAGCTTCTGCCATGTTTCTTGTTGACACCGGTTGGTTGGGGCCGAATATTTGAGTCAGTCGATCTGGATCCGGACTCGATCGTGCTTTTTGTTGATTTTGTCCTTGATCGACCAGATAGTGCACGCACAGCTCGAGGCCGACTCTCTCATCAACAACACTTTTGCATAAAAGCTTCAACTACTCTGGCCCAATCGCACAACGAGATGTTCTGAAGCGGCAAAATGTAGAATGATCGGATTATTATGAATGCATGGCAGACACAGACAAAGGCACGTCGTCGATGACAGCGAAGCGGTGTAGCATAGCGCTTGCATCCATCGCCGGTCAAACGGACCCCTAAGGTCTGTCAGTCTCGGTTGTACGCGGTATGCGCCTTGAATCATTGGCAAGAAGCCAATCATGGAGATGAACAGCGTGTCTTGGACCCGAACCGACGAGTGAGAATGGGTAAAACCTTCCCCTTACCTCTACTCCGGAGCGACTGCCCCTGAGTCGTGAATGTCTCGGTCAATGACTGGTTGGATAATGTTCCTTGGAGTGGTTGGCGGAGGCTCATAGAGTTCAGGTCGGCCGATTGTGAAAGACACAGACTTGACTGACTGCCTTCTTCGGCATGAATCTAGAAGGATTGAGGAAATGAGAGGGTTGACGGCCGCAGCAGGTTGCAGCACGGTTGCAGCGGCTGAAACCAGTTCGGGAACCGACTCGCCAGCCGCCGTGTGTAAAGTGTCATCGTGGTCTGCCGAGAAGAGAGATGATGAGAAAGAATGGACTGAGGCCGTGATGGTCTATCGTCGGCGGCCCTGCCCTGCACTGCCCTACCCTAATACGTCATAGCACACTTCGTTGTCAGTCGTTGCCTCCTCATATGCGGAGAAAATTCCGGAGTCGTTCCTACCTTTACATTTACGTACTGGCGATATGGTTACGAGCATGGAAGGAAGGTGCGTTGCTCCATTCACGATTGACTCTCCGTCTCTCCTGGCACTGCTCAGGTTTTGTTCCGTCCCTTCAAGGATCTCTCAAGTTGGTCGAGTGTTCCTGTCATTTTCATTGCCCAACACAACGCCCATCACGGAATTAATGCTAGCACTGCTGGATGGTTGCTGGTGATGGACGGGAGTGATGATGGGTGATAATGCACCTACCCGTCTGCACACACTCGAAGGAGGGGACCGCTTTCGAGGGCGGGGAATCAACGCTGCTGCCAGTCAGATGTCTCCTTTGCTTTGGTTCTGTTTATTTCTTCCTTCTTTTCTTTTTTCCTTTCTCACCGTGACCGTTTGGCTGGTCTTCACCCCATGTGCCTTTTTTGTTGATCATCACGTGTAAGCTCACTTCCAGGTTTGTCTCCATTCCCAAGCCACCACCTATCACCACTCAGAGCTAATGCTTCCCGGTGCCGGCGCCGGCTCCCGATCCTTCGGTGTCACTGCTCTCTCACGTCAGACAATGGGGTCGAGATCCCAGTGCACGCATAACGAACCGGACAAGTCTACTGGCTCTCGTCCACCCTCGATGCCGGGCCGGTGCAAGTCACAATCGGGCTGTGAGCAGGCAGGCAAGCTGAGGTGTGTTTGTCGCCTTACCATATGCCAGGTGCCCTCATCCCGTCCCGTCTGTCCCGCTTGTCCCGCCCATAAGCAGCCGAAGACGAACAGGTGGCCAAAGACATCCAGTCCATCTATCGCTCCCGCACATCCCGCCATCCCTCGATCGGCAACTGGCTGCGGTGGTGTGTTGCGATGGAGTACCTGCATCCCATTGTTTGTTCTCGGCAGGTGGGGGTATCTTATTGGAAGACTCAAGAGGTTCAGGTTGCAACGAGTCCAAGAGCCTCACTCGGCTCCGCTAGCCCATTGTCCATCTTCTTGCCTTATCATGCTTGTGTGCTGGTACAATGTACAATGCCCTTCCTGACCTCACATTTCCTCCGGCTCCTCTTGACAGGTCAACAAACAAAGGAAGTACTTCACAATGTTGAAGTATGATGATCGTTGGCACTTCCTCCACGTTGCACATAGCATCCAAAATGGGCTTTGGGGGTGGCGATTATCCTTATCGACTGCTTTGTGCCCGTCGTGGACTGGTCGTGGGTAAGGTTGGGGCAGATTATCAAAGAGCATCCACTACTCACTCATGGAAGACGGCACCAGGGCCATTAATATCTTGCCCACCTAGGATGACTATTCCTGGCAAGCATCGTCAAAGTGCCAAAGTACAGCGGGTGTGCACGAATTATTACTGGACCCCCTCCCTTCCCCTTCAATATCGCGGATAAGGGTCCGGAAGCTTGCCTAGGGGCTCCAATGATGTGTTGTCAAGCGACACTCACATTTTCTCATCGCATCTCTTCCTCGCCATGCAGCCAGGCGACATACAGCACAGTATCCTCCTTCATTCTTCACTCTGGGCAGGGCAGCCACAGCTGGGCGGGAAACCAACCGTTGTGCGAGTCTGGGGAAAGTTACATCATCAAGGATGGGATGTACTCCGGTACATCGCACGCCTATACTTGGTGTGTATACTAAACACTGTGTTGTTTCACGGTGCGTGCTCTTGTTTCTCAATCCTTCTCGTGCTTTAAGCGTTACAAAGGCGGGTAAGGTACGGAGACAGCGCAAAAAACTGAGGAGGGTACAACGGGATGGATCTTGGATCTCGAAGAGGACGGAGGCCGGCATGAGGAAAGGTGAAATTGGTATGTAGGACAGGCTGAATGCAATTCATTTGTTGGCCAAAACACTTGTTACACTACGCAGTTCCTTACTTATTTCCTTTTGCAATGTACACTCGTGAGTTTCTTGGTGCACTTGATGTTCACTGCTTTCAGTTCCCCTTTCATCTCACCTCCTGTGGATACTGAAGGTTAAAGTTGGCATAGTAAAGCACGATGCAAAGTCGATATATACCATGAGACAACAGGCTTCGAGCGTTTTTACTACTCACCGAGCTTCAACGATCATATCCATAGAACAGTAAGTACCTACCTATCCGCCCACCACCAACCAAAACCACACAGTTAGTAGAACACAGTACAAGCGGCAGCCAACCTTAAAAGCTGTGTACCCGTTGATCACAACGCACGCAGTGGTGTACGGTACGCACAGCACATAAGCCGACCTCAACAACGCATGTCTACCTGACCTGACTTGGCCCTAAACTGGGCTGATCCAACGGGCAAGAAAAAGAAAGGGTTAGGTTGCTGACTGGGGCTGATGTGGTGGAGGAGTCAATACCAGACCTCTACTAGATTGAAAGTTGGATGACAAAAAGCATAACTCGGTAGATTCAGCATCTTACGCTTGAGTGACTAGAGAGATGGATATTGCCACAAGATGGTTGAGATTGCAAGACTTCCAAGATGTAGCTACTTACTTTAGCTGTATCCAAACTTTCTCACTCCGCTCAAAACACATTGTATACGCGATACACCTCACCACCGATTACCTCTAGTATAATATGTACGATGTAGCTACTTCCTTTAGCTGTCTCCAAACTTTCTCACTCCGCTCAAAACACATTGTATACACGATATCTTATCGCCGATTACCTCTAGTATAATATGTACCTACCAGGCGTATGCCCTTGTTCACTCACATCTCACATTTACACGAACGGTGTATACAATAACCAACGCTCACTGTAGAGTGAACGATGAGCTGTCCCTCAACAAGGCCCCCTGGCTTCCACATCTTCTTCTGATCCTGAGGTGGTCTCCCGAACGGTCACCTCTGATCCTTTCTGCCTGTTTCCACACGCCGCAGGTATACCTATTCGTTTTCCATCACTGTATTGCTTCGGATTCGGTCTGATTGAGGATAACCTGAAAACCTGACAACCTACAATATCTACTGAGTACTACAGAGTAATTGTCAAATGTCGAACGTGGAAGATTGTTAAGAAAGTTGACGATTGTTGCAGTTGAAACTCCATCATGGCCTTCACATAGAGCATATGTAAACATTGACACAATAACAATCTGCCGTGTAGATTTAAGATTCAACTCTAACCCAGTCCGCAGTGTGAATGACACTGGATATTGCGCCGCCACCGCCCACCGCCCACCGCCCCTCCGTCCCCGGGACAGCCAACGAGCCGATTCACCTCCCTTCTCCACGCGGGCCGAACAACGTACCCCGTACGCATCCTTTTCATCCCTTGGTATTTACATAGTAGATACGCACGAAAAATCTGAGATAGGGATGGCTATTTGTTGTTTACCATTGTCCCCTTTGTTTGGACCTGCCTGGGGTTTGTCACTCCAAATCGCTCACCGTTCACTCGGTCTTCCCGATGTCAACTCAAAAAAAAAAAAAAAAAAAACTGGTATCAAAAACTCAAATCTTGCATTCCATCGGTCCCCCGGTTTCCTAGTCCCCAGTCCCCGGTTTCCTGTCCCAGTCTTCGGCTCCATGTCCCGGGCTCACTAGGCTGACTTGATCGAAAGGATCGGAAACGACAATCGATCCCCTTTGATTACATCACATCATCGCTATCATCGTCCTCGTGGCTCTAGGTTTGTGACCCCTTGTTGTTTCTAAAATTCCACGCTTTGTGGATATGTGGTGATGTTTGTACACTACATACATAAGATCTAGATAGAAAGCAGCGTTTCGGGACGTCATTGTCCCCCTAGAGAAGTCCCATGGTATTGGAGAGGGTTTTCATAGGTTGAGTTACGAATGTCGGTCTCAGGAAGATGAAGTCAATGGACGGCGGGTGACACTTGAACGCGATGGATAGATAGAAGTATATATAGCATTGGCAACTTTGACAAATCGCTCAGTGGCTTGGCTTTTTTTTCTCTTTCCTTATGAAGACTCATTCTCTTGTTATGCTACTTATCCTCCTTCCACCGTTGATTGATAGAGTGGTTTAGGTCAGGTACCTAGCACACTCGTAAGTGATACCTCTCTCCCTCCATGTCCCTCCATGTCCAGTCCATCCCAGCCGCCACGTAAGCTAGGTATCTAGGTTAGGTATAGAAACCTTGTCTTTTGCCATGCTTTACGCCTTACAAGCCTCGTCATGACCGTGACCCGTCCTGCCCGTATCGTGTTTGTTGTATGTGTGTGCGTGTGTGATTGTGTGTGTGTTTCGTTTGCTGACGCGCCCGACAAATTTCCTCAAAAGAATTTTGCTTTGTCCTCGTATCCTACCCTAGGTATGCCACATCATCTGATCGCTGATCGCGCTTCGGCATGGTTATGCTTATTGTAGATCGTGTCCCGGTGCTGTGTGATGGGTGCTGCGTCGAAACAGAAAGAAGGCAAGCAAATAAAGACCCAATCGACGCCACGACAGATACACGCAGAAAAACAATACCGTGTCCGTACGCGTACTAGCAAAGACGCACTCCGAAAAGAATTTGAGGAAAGATATTCAATGTAGAAAAAGTCAGCCAGGTCGTTGTTTCGCGACCGCTCTTTCTTCTGAACCCTGATGTACCCAAAATCATGGGGTCCGCCAAGGAAACCGTGTAAAGGATAACAAACGGGAACGAAACGCCATGCTAGATGCCATGAACTCTCGTGTTTGCTTTACCAGAATAGCGGAACAGATTGGAACTGCAGATGTGTGTATGCAGATAGTGTAACGAGAAATAAGCCGCCCAAGCCTTGTTAGCTTTCTAGCAGCTCCTCTCGTTCAGCCTGAATTTGCGCGAAACAAAATCGGTCCTATATACCGGTTCTGGAAAACAGCGGTGGAAAGGGGTATAAAGTATATACAGCTTTTTTCAAGATGTAGAATAAACAAGGGCTTTTGCGTTGATTCATGAACAAAACCACAGATCCCCTCATATGCCCGGACCTCTTTGTGCTGCGCCTAGAACCGCAACCAGACCAAGCCCAGAACCCCAAAACCAGAACCCCGGGTATAAAAGACAACATAGAACCAAGGTAAAGAAGGCTTGCTAAAACAAATTGGAAGATAGTCGTGACTCGAATGCGTCTGTACCGTCTGCGCGCTGCGAAGACGGGGCAACTCGAAAAGTAGCTTCGATGTAATCAGCACACATGGTGCCGCTGGCTGCAGTCGAATTTGTCAGGACCGAGGTGGAATGCCCACGGTAGTCGTATTTTGCTGCCGGATAGTATATCTAGTTTCGATCGTCGGTGGGTTTGGGTCGAATAGATCGCTGTTCCAATTGTCGTTTGCGCTCAAGCTTGGCGTAGTGCAAGCCGCAGGCGTTGCAGAGAGTTCTCGCGCCGTCTGGGCCGCGCCTCCATTCGGGAGTATCGATCCTGTTGCAGCTATGGCACCGTCCAGGAGGAGCCGCACGCTGTATCACAGAAATGTGTAAGCTTCAGGCTCGTTTCCATCTCTTTGCACCAGGCTCCAAAGTTGGGACAAAACAACTTACGCCACGCCTTTTCTTCACTTCGTTAAAGGACGAATGCTTTCCCATGCCGTCACCATACATGGAGACATCGTCGTCCTCAGCTCCGGACTTGCGTCCACCATTCTCTCGGGACCGTTCCGAATTGATCTGGGCGATGAGGTGTCGGAGGTTCTTCAAGTTCTCGACCGCGACAACTGCGCTGTCGATGACAACGGAGATTTCACTTTCGGTTGGTAGCCTTGATGGAAGCGGCTGTCCTTGCTGTTCCCGTGCCGCGGCGCCATAGCCTTCAGCAAAATGATAAACGGTGCGCCCAGCGTGCGCTATCTGCTTATTCTTCATTATTAGACGTGGAAAAGTGAACGAGTTGACTACAGTTTCACACTTACCATGTACATCATCTCCCCATAAGACGACCAGTCCGGCAAGGACCTTTCTGAGGCAGACTTGTATTCAGTACTTCTAGCATGACCATGCCCATATTCTTGCTCCTCTGGGTACATAGGCGGTCGGTGCTGCGAGTCGTATGGTGAGGGCAGTCCGGGTCCACTATGCCTGGGGGAAACAGGGTAAGCCGACAGCGGTAGTTGGCCAGGAGGAAGACGTCCCGTTTGCGAGTAATGGGGTCCCGCTGGATGTCCTGGAGGATGGTGAGGATATCCGGCACTCAATGGGGATGCCTCGGCATGCCTTTGGTCAACCTCCATCTGTTCAAGCTTTACTGGTGGCGAGGGGTGCTGATGATGTGTTGGAAATGTATTCAGCGGGGGAGGCGGAGGCGGCCTGCTAGACAATGGAGGTCTTGCGGGGTCGGAGAAGGCGGGTAGAGGATCAGGGCGGGGGAAGCCCGAGTTAGGATGCAGTGCCCTCGGTGAAGGATGCTTGTCGACATCGTAACTTCGTGGCGGACCAGATGGTGCAAACGGCGAAGGGAGGCTCTGGGTTGGCGGCAGTGAGGTCGGAGCATGTGGAGGGTAGGAGGTCGGCTTGGTACCCGAGATGACTTCTGAAATGGAAGGCAACGACTGTCGGTGAGGGTTCTCCGACTCGTCGGACGTCCGCCGGGAATCGACTGGCGAAATCATACCGGGAATGCTTGCGGAGGAAGAAGGGTGGTAGCCGCCGTGGGAAAATGAGTGCGAGTGGTATTGGGAGCTTGGGTTAATCAAGGTTGCCGTCGCCATGGCTGTGCCTTCTCTGCTGCTTCTGTTGTTGTATGGTCGTGCTGGATCAAAGTGTTCACGAGTGGTGGTGGCAGATGGGATCCCGCTAACAGAAGACAAAATGTTAACCCAATTGCTCGACGACGCCAGGACAAATACTCGAAGCGGATTGATGTGAGGAGAGACGCACCTTTGCCTAGCAGCAGAATCGCCCGCTTCCATAGCGGGTCTTGATAGAATAAATGGCGTCGATAACCGAAGCAGAGCACCCGTAGCTCAAACTAGCATCTGACTCGGAGAGGCCAGGATAGACGGGATGAAGAGACGCAACAGCTCTATCGGCGGGCGTAAAGGGCGGGACGGACCGGAGAGACAGTCCGTTGGTATCGATTGCGGGTATACACTCTATAAGGGCACAGTACCTAGTAGACAAAAAGATCTAGGGCGTCCAGTGCGGCGTTGGTTGGTAGTTGGTCGTAATGGAGTATGATGGTGAAGAGTTGAGAAAGGACAAGAAGCTGCTGAATGGACGTGGAGGTGGTGAGATTACGTGGTGGTGGCTGCCAGACAGAGGTGCACAGGCCGAATCGCAATGGTGGTGGTGGGTATTCAGTGTGGGCTCTTCAGATTGGGAGATCTGAGATCTGAGTGGGATCGAGATGGAGTTGGGTGACAAGTGGATAAGAGAGGCCACGCCTTCGGTCCGGTCAGGTAACAAGTCTCTTTGTTCTGCTTCCGTCTCTTGTAGGTATTTGCGGGAGGCGATGCAAACAGGAAGTCGGAAAAACCACCCGGGCTGATGTCTGTCAAGTTAAGATTGGAGATTGGAGATTGGAGACTGCAACGTCCACTGCGACCAGCTGCTGGAATGGCAGGAATGATTGCAGATGGGCCAGATGGGAGGCCAGATGGGATGGGACAAGATGAGGGAGGGGGGACCGATGGGGAGGATTCGGGTTTTTGTCAGTATTTCCGGGCCAGAGTGACAGCCTGGGTCGTTCAGATGTTGGAACCCAAGGGGACGGATGGACATGCAGGTAAGGTGGTGGCGAGCGAACGAGATGTTCTTGTCTTTTTGTGACTTTTTAAGACGGTAGCCGTATTGGGGGTGGGGGGGGGGGGGGTGCAGGGGAATGGGGGACGGGCTGCCAACGGGGGACTGGGGGATGGGGGAACTTGGGACTTGGGACTTGGGACTTGGGAGCGATGGAGCAGAGGGTGTAGCGCAGAGCAGGAAGTGGAAGCCGAGGCGGGCACCAGCAGCAGGGTTTGTTTGGAGGGAAGCACCAATGTGCACCACAGGTCCGGGTGCAAGTGGATTCAGGTGGCCCTACGCTACTCGACGCTACTCGCTGTGGATGCACTGGATGCACTGGATGCAGCACTCGACTCGCTGCTGGGTCTGGTTTGCGTCCCGTCCTGCTGCGATGCGGCCAGTGGATGGCCGGTGGATGACAGATGCTGAGCTGGTGTTGAGGCCGAGGACGCTCCCATCCGTCGAGGAATCAGGCACCGCTCCTGGCCGCAGTGGCCCGGCAACGTGAAGGAACAGGTTGAGCGGATTTGTGTGGTGGGCCGGCTACCTGTGCCTTGGTGGGAAAAGGTGTATTCCACGGGAATGGATCCTGGAAGGATTCAAGCAAAGAGCACCCACCCCTGCCGCTCTGGTTTCCGCTATAAAAGCTGCTGGACCCTTTGTCTCTCTACTTGGCCTGTTTAGGTCAAGTGCACGAGGTACAGGCGCGAAAGGCGGTACCAAAAGAGTACGTACCTAGCCACTTGCCAGGTAACCGTCTCTCTTCTGTTCTGTGTCGTGCCGTGCCTGTGGGAATTGCGAGGGTAGAGAGAGGGAAACGAAATCGAGCCAAGGAAGGCGTGCACTAGGCTTGTGCCGTCCGTCTTCAATGTCGCAGATCGAGCGAATGAACGTGGGACCGTCCCTCCTCTCTTCGGTGGGGAGTTTGGCTGGCTACTAGCGCCAGAAATCCAACTCGATGGGCGATGGCTGAGATGGCCGATGGGTGATGGAGTGATGGACGTGGACCTGATGAGTGATGAAGAACGTTGGGCTTTTCCCACCTTGTTTGATGTTTACCCACTCACGTTCTTCTGGTGGCTTTGGCCTTTCTGTACCCCCTTCGCTTCACCTTTTTTCCCTACTTGCCGGCTGGAATGGCCGATGTTTCCGATCCCAGTCAGTGGGAATTGCTATGTTGTCAAGCTTCTTCTGCGCGAACGCCCAGGGCAATTTGTATCTTCCCGATAGTTGGCCAAAGAACCGTTCACGAAGCCTCCAAGAACTACAACTCGTTGCCGGTGACGTCTGTGCTTGCTTGAGAATGACGCGTCGCAATAAGTGAAGTTGACGGTTACAAAAGTCGACAAACGGGTAGACAGGCGAATGGATATCACAATTTGTCTTGATGCCACCGGTGACACCACAAAGACAACAAAAGGGGGACCCGGGGAGGGAAAGGGGGTGAAAAAGGACCAAGCACTTTGAGGAGCGCGCCGTTCAACAAGCGGACGAGGACCGGATCTTGTAATAATCACCTCAGAACAGAACCAGCCAGCCAGSCGCCAAACTTGAATCTGAAGGGATCACAAACTCACAAGCACAAGGGCAGCTGGGCAGCTGCAGCACGGCAAGGCAAGAATCTGTGGTTGTGCGGCCTTGTGCTGTGAGAGAGTGTGTTCGGAATGACACAAGAGTCGGAGAAAAAAGGGAGGGACTTGCGACAGGGCGGGCGGAAAGCGGCCAAGCATCCTGCTCCAACCCAGCCCATTTCTTACAGAGACCGACCTGACTGACCTCAGCAACGGCACGAGGGGATACAAAAACTCCCGTCTGGTGCATCCAATTCCATCGGCTGGGGGGAGGCATGGTGCATACAATGCGATCCGATACGATCCGATACAACCTCATCGACTTCGTTCCCGGTCCTGCTGCTGGTTGGTGTCTCATACAGTACTTTGAGTACCGTATATTCCCATGTTGTACTTGCACTTATAGGTCGTCGATAGCGCCGCTGCTTGGTGGTCATCCATCCTTCGTCTTTTGATCTCGGTGTCTGTCCCAACCACGTTGACGCTTGAAAAGAGTGCGATATCCTCATGTCTCCCTACCTACCGGTATCCAGTCGCTCTAGATGCAATAAAAGGCCAACAAAGTCGACATATCGCCTTCGGTTTGCATGACAACACTGGATACCAATCAATAGACCGACGTCGCAGCCGATGGTCCCTTCGATTTTCCCCATGCCCATGCTTCCTGGGGGTGGTGGAATGAACTGATTGATACCTACGACGTCAGTGGTGCTTCTCGGCCGGTCTCAACCAAGGTGCGATCCCGCCAGCCCGCCCACCCGTGATGAAATGTGCGAGATGAGATTGGGACTTGGCATTCTGGCAAATGTAAGGAAGGATGTGAGGACGAGTGGATTTGAATGGAAATACCGACGAGAAGAACACCTAGGTGGAGGGCTGCCAAAGAGGCGTCACCGTCATCTGAAAAGTGACGATCACTCTGGGAAAAAAAGCGCAGATACCCAACACGCCCAGCCAGATTTGATGATGAGATGGTCTTTGGGTGAGATTGCCCAGATTGACGTGGGGGAAGCTTGTCCTGGAGCGCGAAACTGAAGCCCAAGGGGGTTTGTTTGGGGGAAGGGGGGGTCGCAAGATCTCGAGCCGTCACAATTTTGAGCCCGGCATCGCTAGGAACTGCACTTGTACGGTACCGTACGCGGGTGCTGGGACCWGGTCCCGCGCTTGGGATTCCTGGGATGTATCGACAAATGAGGTGAGTTTGCCGTTACAGTACGTACCGGTTTCCAACCATGGCATACACTGTACACGTGTACACGCCTTCTGCTGTGCTCGTACCGTACGAATGCGCTGCAGCGCTTCATGTGCCTCAAGCCTAGAGGTACCCCCCTGCCTCAAAAGTTGCAAAAAGGCATCCTCAAGAACGGCTCAAATTTACGAGGTATATTACCGGTACGGTATCGTAAGATGGAGTATCTCCATCCCCTGCTGCCTCGCAGCTTTCATATCGCGGCATCACACATTCCTTTGTCTACATGTGAGCATTCTTTGGCAACTGTCTGGGGCTAATGAGCAGTTCCACTCTCAATGGCAGCAGAAGACACACTTGTCGCGGTGGTCTCAAGACGGGCATTGTGGATGGCTTCGCCGGTCTCAATTGCGTCCGTGGATGGGTTGGGAGCTTCACAGCGTGAGATACATCCCCTTTTCACTGTGCATCATGCAGATGCTGTGCAGGAACGCGATGCGAATTTGAAAATGGCAGCCTTGTCRGAGTTTGTGATAATCTGCCAACTGTACCCCTGGCTGTTTGGGTCAGAACGATGACATGCGAAGCCGGTGGCAATTGGCCGTGGGTGAAAGACAGGCTCCAGAAGAGGAGGCCATTGCCAACAACTGTTTTCGAACAACCGAGGTCGCATTCCATTGGGAAAGAACAGGCCATAAGAACATCGAATAAATACATGTTGTGCCTCATGTACAGTACGTCTTCTTACACCTTTTTGTTTCCCGGGACTTAATGGGCAAGGTTGCTTCCACCAAACGAGGTCGCCAGTCGATTCGCGGAAAAACGCCTGATGACCCGGAGTTTCGCGGCCTTGTCAGTCATGCAATCTGATTCTGACCCTGACCGTTGGGTCGGATGGGAGAATTGACCAACTTGTTTGGGCGTTTCTCCAGTGATATCGCCGGCTGTGACCATATGATCTTTTAGGTGCGAAAGCCCAAATGACACCGTCTCAAGACCTTTTAATTGGTGACCAGAGCAGCGTCGTAGCATATCTGGCCGTTTTTTTATCGGACTGAGAACGATGCGAGATTGGACAAATGACTCGTGCCAGATTTCCCGTGATTCTAGAATGTTATCTCCGTTAATCTTTTCTCGAGAGGTGTTGCGCCGAATCGAGATCCAAATATCGCGATAGCCAGGGCCGGTTTCAAGACAAATCAGATCAATCTCAACTCATATGTGACGAACAGAATCAGCAATCAATCCGAAAAGGCTTGGACGCTGCGGTGAAGCCATGTCGCGTCTCGAGAGGTTTGATTGCTACTGAAACAGTCAAGCACTGGTCAACAACCTGAACAGTTGGGTCAAAGACGGCGATGCCTCCTCACTCACATACTGCGGTACGATATGTACCAAAATTCACGAAGATGTCTTCATCTCACAACTGGATTCCATCACCCCACGTTGCCCACTCCCTGGGTATCCGGTCTTTCACTATCTGTTACGGCGACGGCGACAGGGTTACCCGCGAAAAGACCAACGTGTGTCGACTATCGGCAGATCATGCACAGCTCCCAACAGTGGAGGTCGCCGACCTGAATGGGAACAACTGAAGACGGTTCGCGCTAAACATGGCTATCCGTGGCTGTATGGAAAAATACTGCAGAGTGTAGAGGTACCTACTGCACAGGTACAGGACGTACGGTGGGAGGAATCTCAGTTTATGTCAGATCGATCCATCATCCACCTCTCCGAATCTCCGGGTTGCGCCAAGATGTTCCCACTCAAGCACATGCCGACAAGTGCGAATCTCTTCAAAGCTCTCACGGTCAAGAAAGCCCCAGGAAAAGAGGAGGTACCGGTACCAGCACCAAGGTACCACGAGTATCACGGGCAAATTCCGGAGAAGGTATCGCCGTCTTGCAAACACTCATCATCGCATAGCCAAGCCTATCCGCTTCCAGCGTCACGGTAACCGTCCGGGTGGAGAGTCAGCCTGAGGTGCCGCTTCAACCTCAGCAGAGGCACATGGAGCACATCACATCGCACATCGATCTGGCCCGTGCCTCCCAACCGGTCCCACGGCAGAGCAGTGGCAGGGATCGGGGGTCGACGAAGAGAGCAGGGAAGAGCGGGGCCCAGTGCCATTCCTGAGGCCATTCAAGTAGCGTAGTTTTAGAGCAGGGGTCCCATTGGCCGGATTCCAGATGGCCGGCTTCGCTAATCGATAATCGAACGGGGGCACAGTGGCAGTGGACGGAGTCTGTGGGCGTGGCTGACATGGGTGCCGGGGGTTGAGCAAAAAGCTCAGTCCTATCGAGAAAATGACACACCACAAAAAGGACAGATCCGAGCGGTGTCAAAAGCCAGGCGGGCTGGCGGGATCCAAGAGAAGTAACCCAGCATCTGCGGTCGGGAAACATATGGGTGGCCTTACCAGAAATCTGCTCACCAATGGTGCTCGTCTCGAGGGGTTCTCCGCTCAGTGTTCAGCCTGTCAATCTCGACCGGTGTCAGAAAAAGAAGCTGATCGTCAAACGAAAAGGAAATGCAAAGTCACTTGGCGGCCACGATCTCCTATCAAGCTTCTCTGACTTTCAATAGCGTATGCACACAAGGTCAACAGGTACGTAATATCGTGTCTGCCGCCCATCAGTTCCGCGACTTGCTGTCTCTTGAAGAGCCAAGATACCTGTACGTACGGTCCCTTCGCCATTGTCGGAGGAAGAGGGCCCGACGCCGGGGCCAGTAAAGCTTCGAGATGGAAGAGAAGCGTATCCGTTGTTTTGAACTGAGCGGTATTTGCAAGTCAGGGCGTAAATGTTCATCCGCGTTGGAGACGGCTCGAGTTAAGTTGTTGTCTCCTGTCTCCATTATCAGAGTGTCAAAGTCCACCAAACCCACCCTCATCGGCCTCGCATCGCCCATCATCTTGCAGATCAAAAACGTCGATTTTCTTGTTTGCTTGCCCTGCAGATCTGCCCCTTGGCCGTCCCCAAAGTCGCGGGATGGACAGTGCGATCATCCAAGGACCATGACGGGTCTGCAAGCCAGTTTCCTGTTTTGTTGCCTGTCTGA
The DNA here is from genome assembly GCA_009805285.1 of Neurospora terricola FGSC 1889. Lineage (NCBI taxonomy): Eukaryota > Fungi > Ascomycota > Sordariomycetes > Sordariales > Sordariaceae > Neurospora > Neurospora terricola. The sequence goes on along the minus strand of RANZ01000013.1, from coordinate 9,741 downwards.
CGACGGTCATCACCAATGGCGAAATGGTTGCTCAAAAGGGAAAGCCTAGTTTGGTAGGAGTTTGGCGGTCCATAACCCCCCTCCCCGTCACCACCGGCACCAACAACACGGCCAGTGGTTTCACTGAAAGATTGGAACCATGACCGCAGCTAGGACGTGCTGGAGCCACTATTGGCAGATTGGCCTGCGCCGGGATCGCTTGCCGGAAAGCATTGCAGCGTTGCAGTCAATTTTGCCCCTATCAAGGTAGCAAGATCGGATTCAATATTTCAGACCGACCTTTCAGACACGGGCTGGGCAATTGTCGAGATGGACCGCGATTGATCTGCTTTCGGGTGCGATTGCCGCTGCGAAAAATGGCCAGATTGATTGTCAGCTCCAACTGGAAAATGAGTGACGGCACCCATTTCATCCACAGATAGATTACATGTTACGGCAGGCGCGGTACCCGTACACATTACATACGTATTTCTGCTCCCAAGCTGTAACGTACGTACGTACCGAACCCGTATATTGAACCGGGATCTTACATCAACAACGACCGATCCAAATATCACGACTCCTTCATTGGGCCAAGCGCTGTCTCGTCTATCTCGCTGGTTACATTTGGTTGGGACGGTTCTCTCATTCTTTCTGGTTGACCCATCGCCTACCTCCAATCCCGTCCTTGAGGTAAGTACGCTTGGTACGCTAAAAACACTCGGGCTCCTGGCCTCCTGCCCCAAGATTCTGGATAGCCAATTTCAACTCTCAACGGCTATGATCAGCCGCGGGCCTCAAGGCAACCATCAAACCCCACTCCGACGAAGACCCAAGAMATTAGCCAACGGCGAAAGTGGAAGTGACGAGGCGTGGAGTTGGGAAACCGTTCCTGGCAATCTGATTTGGCGCGAATCATGGAAGTGGAATGGAGGCATTACGAAATCTGCACCTGCCTTGTTGCAACCGTCGTAGCTGCCATATAAAGTTCACTTTACGTCGACGGCCTTTGGCCTTTCCATACGTGCTTCTTTAGGTTCGTCTCCGGTCGGATGAGTGGTATCGGTGACGCGTCAATACCTTTCACAAGGGGCAGGAGCTAACCCGGGCTAGATTTACAAGTACACAGTAGGCAACTTTTAGGGCAAAGGGAAGGCAGGGCAGATCAAAAAGGGATTCAACGCATGAAGGAGCTCCACAGCGAAATCGAGCGAAACTGGCTGCCAGACAAGAGGAAGTCCAGTTCCCGTCCCACTCCCTGGCCGTCGTGAGTCTGGCATCTTCACCTCACCGTCTCTTCACCACTGCAACAACGCTAATGCGAACTGCTCCTACGGGCTGCAACCTTGGCATCTTGGACGTATCATTGCTTCCTGATCGAGATGGAGGGATCTTGTGCTTGTTGACAGGATCATCGAGATCACGAGGCTTGCGGGCTTGCGGCTCAGTTTTCGAAGGACCAGGCGACTACACGGTAGAGGTAGCTACACCAATTTCAACTCGGACGATCACTGCACCCACTCAGCGAATGGATCACAAAGTTCACGGCGCTATCTACAGCCTGCCAGCCAGCCAGCCGGGGCGATGACAACCGAGGCCCCATCTACTTTGAATGGTAAGCACCTATTTTCCTTGGCATCTCGACAGAGATATGGGTATGACAACATCGGGTCACAAACCAGAACAATATTGGTGTGGTTCGCTGAYAGGCCATTAAATGACGCTATTCCAGAGCCATGCCACCACATTGGGTGCCGTGCCCCTTTGGGTCATCGAATCGATGGGTCCCCAGCCCCCACCTCTCCGGCGCTCCCAGAAATCGCAGAGTGTCAGATTCCCGAGATGGACGCTAATCCATTAATTGCACGTGGAGACCCGAATCCTCCCATCAGTCATTCAGCGATGACGAGAAGCCCAGTCGCATTCTAGAAGCTTGGGCGGTAGGCAAGAAAAAGCAAAAAGAAACGAAACCCAGAAAAAAAAAAAGAAACATGTGACCATACAAGCGCTTTCAGCAGCTACTGAAGAGTCGAGAACTCCTTGTTGACAGCCAAGCCTGAACAGAACAAACCGTCGCTTCTGGAGAATAGACGCCGGCTCAAAAGAACAAAGTCCACCAGGGTCCAGGGGGCAATCGGTCCACGACGGCGCCGATTTGGTAATTCGATAATGGATGCCAAGGATGCGCATATGGCACATGGGCGAATGGGAACCACGGGATTCGAATCTGGATTATCTGCATCGTACCATTCTTATGAACCCAAAGAAAAGACATCACGCCTACCGGTGTTTTATCTCACAGCCGCGCTCGACGGTCCGAGGGCGAATACGTTCTCACCCACCCCCCACATCTGCATCTTTGGTACTCTTCGTCCTCGTTCAGCAGGCGCCACCGAAGCGGCAGCCTACCATGGGGTATGCTTACAAGCTCGGGCTCGTCTTCTAGCTAGATGTACCCTATCAAACCAACAAATCCCGAGCGCGTGTCCAGGTTGCTTGTCAGATTCAGCTTGCCAGAAGCTGTGAGCTTCTGCCTCAAAGCCTCTGGCTCATTCGCCTCGAGGCTTACCTATAACCATCTGTCAGGTGTCATGGTCCGAAAAGCCTTCAGCCACGGTTTCGTGCTCATTCCATTCTCGATCCAGCACACAGTGAGATCGTCGATAAGGTACTGCCCGCGCACAATAACCGTTATTACGCTCATCCCGCTAACCTCCGCTACCCTACCCAGCCCGGTCCATGATCCCATGACCCACCCGTCCCAAATCTTGTTGCGCTACCGGCTCGCGGAGAGCTTCCGGACCCAAGGAAATTCACAGACGAGGGAGCGAACAGATCGAGCCCACGGCGTGGGACCGGACCCTTCGATCTAAATGAAGGTCTCCAAGCACGGTCACATTACTGCTACGCTATGCATACTAGACCACGCTTAGGCTGGATTTCAAGTACTGCTTGGGTAATGCGGTGGCCTGTTATCTCGGCGACTGCTTCTGACATGCCCATCCCCGAGGTTTATCATCATCACCACTTTTGGCGAAGGAAATTCAACACGGGCACATAATCTTGGCATTGGAAGAACAAGGGCAAGCTACGACGTACAAACGCTAATCAAGGCAACCGAGTCCCAATTGTTTGGTACGGCAACATTGTCAGGTTAGTCCACGCCTGGAACAAGGACCGACCCATTGCAAGTTCTCTTGGAAACGAGGATGAGTAACGCCCCCGCGTACGTGCTGGCGAACGTCAAAAAAACGAAGAGTCGTAGGGCCATCACAACGCCCAGTAATAGCTCCACGTGGTTCCCTCTTGGCGCGGGGAGCWTGTGTTGGTCGAAAGAGGTTCTTTCAAGCGATCGCTAAGCCAAAGAAAGAAAAGGGTGGTGGTAAGAAGGGACGATGCGGAGTAGCTTCTCTTTGGGTCAGGCCAAGACCAAGAGAACATCAAACGTTTCCCTTGGCCCCGGGTATTGCCTTCATATCGGTGGCAGACCTATGTTCACAATCCCACTGCGGTCAAGACCTTACCTGAGGAACTGGGGGGGTTATCTATGTCAGCCACGACATGCATGATGGATTATACGGAAGACACGATTCTGGTGCCTGAGGGCTATCATGTTTTGCAGTCTCTACATGCCCGTCACCTCAATCGTGGTAACGTCCGCTCGCAGGAGGAATTCACCTTGTCCCACTCATTCACCACTGAGATCTCAAAGCACCGTGTTAAAACTGCCACAAAGCCTGCGAGTTTGGTGTCTCGTAGGTTGGGGGTACCTCGGAGAACAAAAGGAAAAGATAATCTGTCTGTACCATGACATGTGGCATGATCTATATCAGCTACGACCAAACACAGTCGGTGGCAATCAGCACAGATATACCGAGGACTCACCGGTTTCGATTCTCTCTCACGGCCCAAGGCCCTCCCTGGAGCTCATTTGCTGCGTTGCTGATGCGGCGACTGTATCCAACCTGATACGGCCGCTTGAGAGACCGTTGTGCCGGAATTGTACCTGTTTGGCGCCGGCCCACCAGCTCTTTGGCCATAGCTTTCTGCGGCAATGCCTGGTCGTACATAATACGAGGCGTCGAGATCGTATGTTTCGCGATCTCTCAGCAGTCTTACCCGTCAGCCGACCACGGGAACGGCAAGCACTACCTCAACCGTGCGGAGAAGGGGTTAATGGGCCGAAAATCTCCGATGTGTGAGGCTTCACAAGTTGATATGAGCCGTGTATGTGCCATTGAACACAGGACGTGGAGTGCACGCAGGTTTCCTGAGCGATCGTTGTGATAGCCGGCATACAACTCTGTGTCCGATGTCCCTCAGCTCTTCGTCCAACCGCCGTTCGTATCTCATCCTCTCAGCTCCAAGAGCACTTGTACTCTCTTCACTCCTGCGCTCTATGAGGAGCATCAGCATATATTACAGCCCTGGTAATATGGTTTTGTGGTTCGCAGCGCGGCACGTTATGTGAACGCAAAGGCTACCACGGAAACACAAGCATAGGGCAGGTTTTAAACCTATACACACCCCTCCCGTTTGGGTTACCCACGTGTAATCTTGGGCATCAGCGTCTCGTTTAAGCCTAAAACTCATCCATATGCGGGCCGCCCGGGGTAGGAAGCTTGTTCACTGTAGAGTGGGAGTTTGTGGCTGTCAGCCAATCCCTCCCTCCCAGGATCTTGTTCCATTCTCCCCCACCGCTCTATTAAAATGGCCCTCTGGTCTCGATCGCCTGATCTCAAGCCATACAGATCTTCTTCCAACATTGGTCGGGTCGGTTAGATTAAACGCATGACCCCTACGTACACAAGGCTATCCGCTGTGTCGTTCACTTGCATATCCATTTCTCTGAACGTGGAGACGATGCTGGGGACTTTGGACACTTTAAGTTGTGACTCTTGTTCCAGCAAGCCATGGGATACACTACCGCCGAGCTTGTGCATAAGTTGCGATCACTTGCTAGCAATATCTATGTATATTGCCGCCCTTGGTCACAACTGTTCAAGAGGGTGAAACCTCCCGTATGACTTGGTGCGTGGGTTCGATGCGGCACCTTTTTGGTTGTTCATCACGGGAAGGCACAAAAGCTCGAGCCAACCAAATCGTGAGCATGACGAGATCAACCTTGCGGTACGACGGGAATGCGAGATCGGGAAGTCGTCTCGACATACGTAGTTCATACTCTCGCGGGAAATTTCTGATTTCTTGAACAACAGCTGCAAATGCCGTGCGATGGAAACTGGCAAGTGACTCTTCGACGGCAGTATCGAGCGCTCATTTTCCCACTTTTCCCTTGTTGACATTGAAGCCGGTGTCGCTGCGAAGTATGACTTGAGTCCTTGTCTTTTTTTCTTTTTGCACTTTAAAAGCCGGGATGGTACTTCGGTATTCAGTGGTCAAGTTTCGGCAAACAGCATGACAGCGGAAAATTTGGGGCAGTCACGATAAACGCTGCACACGACTCCGACGAGTAAAAAGGCCAGAAACGGGCTTCGTGGGTGAAGAAAAGAAGGACAAATGCTTTGAGGTCAGTAAGATTACTGGTTAAACTCCGTGACTAACTAGCAGACAACGACTGATCTCTATACGCAACTATAGTTGTACTCGCCGCATGCTGACGTAGTTTCATCTTAAAGCTACCTAGTGGTTGTGTTTGTTGCCGGATCTTAGGAGTATCATTCGGTTGCCTGGTTTGTAGCCTGTGGTTTCCCCGTGGGTAGGTTACAATTTCCTTCCAATAGTTTGATGTCCTGCGTCGGCTACTGCACTTTAAAGGCCCAGGTGAGAGCAATATGTTTGCTCATAATTGACAGGTTTTGAGAACGTCGTGGGCGTTCAGAGTCTAGCTGCTTCAATTGCCTACGTGCAATGTCTAGGCCACGACGATCACTGCCTGTATGCTCGAAACAAGGGCACAAAACGGTAACTCAACATCCCAAAAGGGGGAAGAGGTGAGCATCCCCTTTCTTTTTGATATTTCCCTTCACTTACCTATCAGCCTCACGCACACGGAACCGCTCCCGTTTATGTTCCAAATGTTTGTCCTCGTCACTCTCTCGGTCAAGCTGCAAGGCAAGATGTCTGTCAGCAGCACCTCGCATTCAGCGAATAGGGATTCAGATGCTGCGATTCTACCATACCAGATCTCTTGACCGGTCGTTCACTAACGGCGCTTGAACATCTCCTACGCAATCGGTTTCACCTACGTAGTAGTGACTATCATGTAAGTGAACATTCTCAATACACTCCTTCAAGGACCCTCTCCCTCACCATAGGCTGAAGATACGCCTTATCGGCTTGTCGTCCGCCTGGTTTTTAACTGAAAGACAATATCATTTGTCAGCATCATCTTGTGCTTCTGTCCGTTTGAAGATGAGACATTTATCTCATATGCAGAGAGTACAGGTCAGAGGTACATTTCTGTATCTCAGAAGCGAGACAAGCGTGGCAGCTCTCGGAAACAGGAAGATCGCACTTGCAGGAGCGCGGGAAGTGATAAAACTCACCGATGTGCCAACACTCCTCCTCCTGCACATGGCAGCAAGTCGATGTTGCAGCCGTCGTGCAGAAACAATAATCCCGTCACAAAGCAAACAAGATCGTCGAGTTGTCTTCGTTGGTGTCTCAACACTCGCACTCGCCTAACAACTCTATTACACCACTAGTCCCGCGGCACGGCAAGATGAATGGAAATGGTTGCGCCATTATGAACAAGCAAAGAAAAGAGACCATCAATTCAGATGCGACCAGATGAAGTCAACTTGCCTAGCTTGCTTGCCTGTTTGGTCGAACTCATAGACGAATACGTCCTTGAGGTGACATTGCCAGTGGGTAAATGATATATTTCAGGGATGATCAGGGCTAGGCGGCCTGCTGGCCGGTCTGTAAGATCGATCCAAACCGTTGGCCGGACATGTATTACCTTTCTTCTTTCTTTTCTTCTTTTCCTTTTCTCTCTTTTCAGATTACCCTAGACTGAACCTTTGTTTCTTTTCCCTGGTCATGAACTGGTTTGCTACGCTCTTTGCGGGATCTCTCATTGCGATGGGCAGTTGTCAGACGCCGCATTGACACTCTGGCTTTGCTTTATTGTGTTTCTTTTCTTTTTCAACAGCAGTGACAGCAACGGCATTGCGCAGCACACAGGACACAATCAGCACACACCCACGCAAAGTGCGAAGAGCAAGGGCAATACAAGCCCACCCTAACGCTGAAAGTGACCCTTGGACTGCAGCAAGGGAAAAAGACCGACGCCACAGTTTATGCACCGGCATGACACGCAGTTACATCCTACGAGATCATCAGATTCGGGATCCCGATCGCTACCAGTCGCCAATGTGCAGCCGGGCGGACAGGCGTACAGGCGGACAGGCGGATGGTGGTGGTCCTCTTCTGTACGCTGGTCAAACGGCACTTTAATGTCACCATCTTGGCAAATGTCTAGCGTTTCGAAATCCGCGGGTGGACGTTACCCTGAGAAGGTGTGTCCAGCGAATGATTCAGAACACTCTACTTGGGAAACCGGCCGAACCGAACTACGACCAAACCCTTGACGCTATCACAAGGTGAACCTCCGGTTTTCAGCTCCAGCTCCCTTGGTAGTTACTACTGGAATGAGTGGTGCCAACTCCTACCGGATCATGGTGTGGGATAAAGGTAAAGSCAAACGGTCCAGGCCCTCGTCCATCGTTCGACCCGGCGCTTTTTATTGTACGACTTTTTTCCTACAAATCCTAAATCCGCTTACATGCTCCCTTTTTCTCTTCCCATACCTATGTTGCGAATTTCTACCCCAGACATGACAAGACAATCTTGTCTGCTTGTCTCGGGTAAGACATGCAGCTAGAGGGGGAAGCTAAGACATCAGATCATGTCCCACTGCCTCCGCTCATTATCTATCACTCGCGTGTCTGGAAGCTTCAAACGATGCTTCTAGATGGTCCTATATTTACTTTTTACATATCTTCCTCTGCCCGGTCTCCCCTCCCTTACGGGAGTTGGTTGGCAGGTAAAACAGGTACATAGGTAGACGAGGCTATGATGACGAACTACCTAGCCCGACTCAGGTCAGTCAGAACCATGGACGCCGTAAACATCAATACGACGATACGTTACCGTTCGTATCTTGTATTGTACTTGCTATTACAACAAGAACAAACATTTCATTACATACGATTCACAATGCGAGTGCGATGCGATGCGATACGATACGATGCCCACCCCCTTAGACCTTCATAGACCCCTCCCCTCCGCACTCCTCCTCCTCCCTCCCCCTTTACATACAGTACATACCCCGACCCCGACCCGCCCCCGACCTCCCGACGGCTGACAATTACCTGACTGTAACCTCACTTCGTCCTTTCGGAAGACATCCGTACCGTTGTTGGGGGGCACACACACGCCTTGCTTGCTGACATGGGGGGAAGGGGGGAAGTGAGAGGAAAAGACGCGGACAAGAAAACACAAAAGTGATGCGATCATCTCATCTCTTTTTCCTCGATCAATTTTCATGATATAGAAACGCCTCTTATTGGTAGGGGCATGGTCAGTGAATACCCTGCCCTGCCTTGCCTTGCCTATACCTACCTCCACGTACCTGGCTTGGAACTTGAGTTTACATGACAACGGCGTGTACTGCGGTTGCGAGCAAAAGTTTTACCTCCCTGTCAGGTACCGGGCACGGACCAGTACAAGCAAAGCTTCGTGGCTCTGTATGGCCACTCGAGTGCCAGAGATCGTCAGCGACGCGACCCACGGGTTTTACTTACCCACAACACCACAGTAGGCAGGTACCTCTACCTCTTTTACACATGCTTGCCTACCAGGTACGTAGCAAATATGCACCCCCTGCCACTCTCCTTTCCACGCAGACATCTCGCATCATGATCATTGTCGAGATAATACCAAAAGTCTTCTTTCTCATTGGTTAGGACTCCTGTTCATATCGATGCATTTCTTATAGCGCAGGTACCCCCACTTAACTCCCTGCGTACCGACCGGACAACACAACTTTTGTTGCTCGCTCTTTTCTTCTTTTCGTGATATGTACACACTGTAGCTGGTTGTCTACCTCTACAAAGCAAGGGTCGAACGAAGGTGCCGGGTGGTACCGAAACGACAATGACGACCAAGATGACAGCCGGGCGGCTCATCACCCTCGRCATCCCGTACTYKCTACGATGAATCGATGATGCATGTGCGATTCARCACTGCCCTGTCCCTAGACCCAGAGTGCCAGAACAGAACCCCAGCTTGATTCTGGACAGGTATGGTACCGCACTTTGAACATGCTTTGTTCGGACATTTTCATCTCGTGGGTAGGCTGACTACATTGAGTTCATGTTCGGGCTCTACTTCAAGCTCCGGCTGGAATGAGAAAAGCATTCGGACTTTAGTTATTGGAGATACCACCTTTAGATTTGGAAAACAGTACAGGATCTGTAACGTAAGAAAGATACCTACAACAAGCACGACATCGCGTCCCGCACGKGAATACACCAGGAGTGTGGTATACCTAGCGCATTAACACGGGAGAGGGGAGACGTTGACGGAAAGACACAACAGTATTTTTTATTCATGAAGTGCAAATTGTAGTAAAATTCTCACATACGACCATACCCACTGGAAAACTCGGGATCCCGTCCGCTCTCCCATAGATAAGCCAGTGAGGGGCAGCTTATGTATGGGAGTTGGAAGGATATGAACCGGGTCTTTTAATCACGTGGTAGGGTCAAAAAATTGAACAACCTCCTCCCATATCTA
>RANZ01000127.1:17654-72098 GCA_009805285.1 Neurospora terricola FGSC 1889 | reverse complement strand
GCCGCCGGCATGGGCGGTGGTGCATCGAAAAGCCCCATGATATCCGCCATGCCGCCGCTGGGTTGCGGTGGCGCACCAGGAAGACCGCCGACGGTGGCGGGACTGGCGAACCGATCTGGTGTGCCGACACCACCGCCATGCTCTGCGCTGGCAGGGGCGCCGCCGTCAAAGTCGATGTCGAGAAGGTTTTCGATGTTGTTCTGCTGGCCTCCTTTGGCGGCAGCAGCGACCGACGCGGCAATGGGGTTCTCGGCGGCGTTTTGGCGTTGCTCTTGGATGGCGGCGCGCTGGATCTCGTCGGCGCCGAAGCGGCCCTTGCCGACGAACGACTCGGGAGGCTTGTGGTAGACGGAGGCGAGAGTGGAAAGCTCGGAAAGGAGTTGTTCGAGGAGGACGGGAGGGAGGGATGTTACTGTTGTCGTAATGGCGGGCTTTTGGGAGAGAATGATGCTCTGTGAACGCAGGTTAGTCGCTGTTTACACACTCAGAGGGGGGACTGGTGACAAACCTTGGCAACGTCGAGATCGCCAGAGAGGAGACGCCAGTAGATATAAGCACGATCTCTGATATCGGGGTTGTCGTTGTCTGCTGTGGCTTGCTGAAGGACCTTCTGGACCAGACCTTGGGTGTTGCTGGGCTTCTTCAGGAACAACTTGACCACAGCGGTAAGAATCTGCAGTTGCGTCTGCGTGAACTCTTCCAGGAAACCCTCCACAAACCCTTCCAGAATCTCATCGGCGTTGTTGATTTTCTCGGCATACTCTCCAACAATCCAGATCAAGGCACCCCTGGCGTTGGGCTCATCCAACTCGTCAATGTACTGGCACAGAGTCGGGATGACACCCTCGTATCCGGGATACTTGCGGAGGATATCCTTAATGACGACAATAACCTCTTGCACAACATAGTTGACCTTGGTGGAGATTAGATCAAGCAACGCGTTGACGCACTTCTCGCTAGCGGCCTCAATCTTAATGGCGACCTGACCAATGGCCTTGACAGCTCTCCTGACGAAATCCATGTCGACTTCAAGGGCATACTCCTTGAGCTCGGAAAGTAGTTGATCGAAGTTCTTGTCGTTTGCTATCCTGACCATGATTTCAAGCTTCTGGAGCTTGACGTACGGGGGGTCGTTGTACTTGCAGAAGAATACCCTCAGCTCCTTGCTAAGAATATCGGGATTGGCTTGCAACAAAAGGTCGATGTTCCGTAGAGCGACGTACTGCACCTCAGGGGCAGAGGCGATAAGCGTTACCAGAGGAGGAGCCATCTTCTTCAGGTAGGCGCTCACAATCTTAGGGCTGAGAGCCTTCATGTGGGTGAAGACGACCTTGACAGCGGCCAAAACCACGCTGGGGTTGACGTGCTGGAACTGGGGCGCTACTCTTTCACAAATGTGTTCCGACTCCTTGGCGTCGTGGGCCGTGTACTCGGCCAGTGTTGTGAGAATGGTGACCCTTCCCCATTCCGTGCACTCGTTCAGCGCCATAAGCAGCTTCTTTAGGGTCGCGGGTGTGAGGACAAGCGCCCTGGTTTCGGGGGCGGTTTCGTGGATTTCGGACAGGGCCTGGACCGAGTTGGCCACAACCATGGGATTGGGATCGCCAATCATCTCTTGCAGTGTCTCCAGGAAACCGTTCTCGATGCACATTGTGGGGTTGAGATCGAACAGTTTGGCGACACAGATGGCGGCGGTCTTGCGTACGTAGGGGGACTCGTCTCGTAGCGTCTTTCGTAGCGGCTCCTCCATGTAATCGATCATCTTGTCGACGCGAATGCATCCCATTGTTCGAATCGCCAGCGCTCGAATGAGGGGGTTCGGATCTTCCGAGTCTTGTACGAATGTGTTGACGGCGAGAATGCAGAGATCGGGATGTGATTTGGCGTAGTTCCTGGACTCAGGGGTTAGCGCTCGTTCGTGAAGTGGCGAGAGACGGGGACGGCTGTTGCTCACATCAAGTAAAGATACACCAGCTTCTTCTGGTCGAGGTCTGAGGTCGCAATGTTCTTGAGAACGTCCGGGAAGAGCGCCGACACATCCTTGCCCAGGGTCATGGCCATGATGGTCTTCTGAATGGCTTCCTTCCGCTCGTAGGCATATTGGGACACAAGGCCGGCTCGCAGCTCGAAGGTCTCGCCCTTGCGCGGGGGCGCGAACGCGCCCCTAATGCGGTTCATAGCTGACATTGCGAAGGCGTTGTTGTTCTGCGCACTCGGGGAGAAAGGGCAGTGGTGGTGGAGGAGATGGCGAGGTCGAGGTCGGGCGGTGAAACCTCGAGCTTCGACAAAGGAGAGGGCGCCTTAACGGGTTGTCGTGGAATGGCGCATACACGGATGTGCTTTTGGGTGTCGTTCGCGGAGGTACCGGTAGTCGTGAACCCGGGAAACAAAAGTGCAACCTGGCCGGGTGTAAGGCTGCGTGCTGTTGTCGAGGGCGTGGTCCAGCCTTGGGTCGGGTCGTTGGGTCGTCGCTGGTAGGTATCGGGGATGGATCACGATGATGTGGACGGGCAGATGTCCAGTGTTACGCGCTGAATGGCGGCCACTGTGGTCAACTGTGGTGTCCTCAGTCACTGCAAGCGACAGGCCAGAGCGTCTTGGCGTGTTGCCCCACTCACAGTGAGGGTCCTTGCTGCCCCGCCGGAAAGGAGAGCTTCAGCCACATCGCCGTCTTTGGGCATTCTGGAAGCTGTGGCTTGGCACTTGGCGACGAGGACGATGATGATGGTCGTGACGACGGCGGGAAACTTATGAAAACCATCCGCCTACGGTCTTTACTTGATACACCACACCAGAGCAGCAGTCATTCGGCGACAGTTTAGCTCATACAAATTCTCCCTATAGATTAGGAGCCCAAACATCCTCCGTCATCTACAAGTAGAACCTATCACCAGCATCAAGCAGAGGCGAGACAATGGTAATGCCCCACCAGACTCATCCTCATTGATATCCGGTTTGCTAAGACTGAGAGGCTTAACTACAACAGGCCAACTTCCCCAATCTTCGTCGCCTCTTCATCGAGGCCAGAACAGACAGTGAAGAAAGAGACGTGTCCAGAAAAGCAGTACGTCACATTCCGATGCTGCTGCTGCTGCTGCTTCAACCATTATAAGCCGACCTGACATGATACTACTAGTTCTACAACGCCGTCCTGTTCCTAAGTTCCGTCGCAGTCTTCAGCCTGATAGCTCAGAGAATGAACGCCACAAAGTAATCCCCATCACTGAACCTGTCTGCCTCCTCTGTGCCATATTATCGTTCACCCATTGCCTGGTAACTTTGATAATCATACAAAACCAAAAGGGTATAAAACACCTCGCTGAATCGTACACGCTCAAAACATGATCATGAAAAGGTGGTGGTTATGCTACAAGACCCTGTCCTGTGTCTTGCTCCATATCGAAATCGCCGTGACTTAATCAGACTCGCTCTCAGAGCCCAGGAAAGCGAAATCCGCCCTGTGCTTGGCCGGGCCTCTAACCCTTGCCTTTGGCTCCCCATCCTCTGAGTCGTCATCATCGTCGTCTTCGTCTTCGTCGTCCTCCTCTACCACATCGTCATCATCCCCATCTTCTTCACCGCTACCCTCCTTTTCAGCCTTCTTCTTCTGCTTCTTTTCCTTCTTGCCCTCTCCATCCCCAGCCTCGTCATCTTCCTCATCATCCTCAGAATCACTCTCGAGCTTCAGACTCTTCACCTTAGCCGCCGCCCTCCTCCTGGGCCTCCCGCCATCGCCCAATCCCCAGCTCTGCTCTCCCTCCTTCACGGCATCCAGCTCCGCTTCCAGCTCCCTGCGCATCTTGATTTCCTTGGCCTTGGACTCGGAGAACCGGCCGGTCATGCCGATCTCGGTGAGGAAGTTCTTAAGATGCCTGATCTTCGCCTTGGTGTCGTCACCGTACTTCTTGAGTTCGATTGGCCAGATCTTGCGGATGCCGCACTTGAGTAGCTGGCCCTGGAGCTGCTTGATCAGGGCCTCGTCGGGAGAAAGGTCGGCGGATACGGACTTGGATTTACGGCCCTTGCTGGTGCTGGCGGGCTCCTTGGGGTTGGATTTGCCGCGCCCCTTGCCGCCGCGCTTCGGAGGTTCGTCGAAGACTTCGGACATGGAACTTTCGCCGTCGTTATTGTCCGCGGGTGGGGCGTTCGTGGGCTTGGACTCGGACGAATCTTTGGACGCGCCCTTTTTGGCTGTGGCTTTCCTTTTGGGGGGCTCGTCAATAACTTCGGAAAGCTCGCTCTCGTCGTCTGAGGCTGGTTTCGTCTCTTTCTCCGACTTGGTATCCTCGTCTTTTGTGTCCTTCTCCTTGGGGGTGTCGACATCCATGGCATCCGATAGCTCACTTGACTTGTTCTCGTCCTCTAGTCCTGTCTCGTCGATTTCGCTAAGCAGGGACTCTGCGTCCGATGCTTCGACCTCCTTCTTCGCAGCGGCGGCCTTCTTGGTGGGCTTGCTCTTGGCAGCCTTGGCGGCGGGTTTCGCTCTCTTCTTAGGTCTTTCGGACTCGCTGTCTTCGGCTTCCTCTTCGTCCTCGTCGGAGGAGGACCCCTTCCTCTTCTTGCCCGTTGCCTTTGTCGCCTTGCGCTTCTTGGTCGGTTCCTCTTCTGATTCGTCGTCGTCAAATTCATCCTCTTCGCTATCCTCGGGATCGCTTAGCTCGGACTCCGACTCTTCGGAAGGTGTCGCCTCCTTCTTTGCGCGCTTCTTCGGGGCCGCTTTGGCTTTGGCGTTGCTTTTCGACTTCTTGGGGCTGGGTTTCGCTGGAGCGGCCTGGGATGGTTCAGCTTCGTCGGATTCTATCTTGGCCTACAATGGGTACTCCTCTGTCAGCAATTGATTGTTGTCTCTCGGTGTTGCACCAATTGGGTCGTCGGCTACTCACGAGAGCGTCCATGACAAGCTCCTTGCTCTTTGCCTTCCAGTCGCCATCTTTGAGAAACCCTTCGCCAAGTTTAAGCTTCTTTTCGACGGCTTCGCGCACGGCATTGACGGTGAGCTCTTGCGGACCGTGGTAGATGCGGCGCACGGCATCTGCGATCTCCGTCTCGATTGTCGCATCGGTGACCTTTTTGCGGGGAGGCATGGTGATTCGGGGAAGATGCAGGTCAAGTTGGGGTGATGGTTGTGGTTTTGGTGTCGCAATCGCAATGACTTTCTGACTTAAATTTCCGAAGTCCTCGGCGACAGATGAAAAGAATCACAAAGCTCTTCAGCACCTTGACAGATAGAATACGATGGATGACGTTGGTGATCGCGTCCTGGTGAACGTGTCTGCGATCGAACACACGCGAACAGATGGGGCCGGTGGATCAGATGTGGATCCAGACGACGGCACCAGACAAGGGTCTTTGACCCGACGTTGGACAAAGGCGGATGGCCCAAGCGTTTTGAAAGAGCTGTCCTAAACCGGTAGGTCTGGGGTCCGTGTGCAAGCGCTGCTACACTGTACTCGACAACAAGTCGACGACATCTCCTTCATCAATCATCATCTTCGCTCGTTGTTCTTTTCAGACCAAGGCCTGACTAAGTTGCGCCAGTTGAATATTGAGCCCAGCTCTTCGCCTGGATAATTTCACTGCCGGTTCCTGCTCCAGTTATGTTTTGTTCGTCCCACTCATGAACCGAACTTGGTCGAAGGTCGATGTGCATCGAGTGTGTCCTATGGAACTCTTGGTATTTGCTGACTGCAGCTTATTGCGCTCCCGTCCTCTCCATTCATCCTTAATCCTCCCGGAACCCTGGTATGTCCTACCTTGAGGGTCACAGTCGAGTCATGAGGCGTCGAACGCGGCCGCCAGGGTATTCGGGACGGGAGCATCGCTCCAACTAGAGGCCTCGGGGACTGCAGAATAATTACTAAAACCGAGCTACATCGGGAGCTGAAGCTGCGAGAGGCTATCACCGCCTCGAAGGATGGTAGGAGGCACAATATTGTTGCATCACAGCTGGTCGAGAGCACATCATCACGGAGTGTCAGTGTCCATAATGGACATGGATATAAACTTCAACATCTCCCCGTTTTACAGCTAGTGCTGTATACCATCCAGTTTCTCATCCTGAACAACCCAGCAAGCATGGTGAAAAACCTCCCGATCTTGGGCTTCGCCCTCGCAAGTGCTCTTGGAGCCCACGCATGGCCCAACCTATCTCTCCTTCCAAGCAGTAACAGCATCCTCGGAATCGGCAAACACAAAGAATGCCCTCCCTTCAACAAGGGTAACTTCACTATCGACTACTTCCAATTATACCCCGAAAACGCCGATTGGGACGCCCACTCCTGCCAAGTCATCTTCGGGTAAGCTCCCCCCTCCCCAGTCCCACCACATCTACCACCACATCTCCCTTTTCCCAGCCCAGACGATACAACCACCTACTCATCACCGTCTATCTACCCTCTAGCTCCCTCTGGAACGGCTCCGTCGCCATCTACGACCCCTACACTTCCCAGATAACCCGCATTCCTCACCTACCCCGGCGTCACCAACTCCGGCACCTACCACATCGGCGGCGTATCCTTCGACCCCCTCTCAAATCTCTACACAATCCTAACTGACCCCGCCGCAGCCTGGGCCACCGAAGCTGGAGGCGGCGACCTCCGCGGCGACCACCTCCTCATCAAACCCAACCCAATCACCAACCACACCCTCTGGACTCTGAACCTAACCACCACCATCCCACAAGAGCGCTACGGGCGGGTTCCAAGACGTGGAAACCGATCGGAGGGGGAACACCTACCTACGTAGTCGGCACTTTCCCCGGAACAATTCTGCGGGCTGAAAGGCATGGTAGGGCAATTAAAGAATGAATGGTACCTTCCTGATCCCTTCCCGACGGTGACACCGGGGACACCATTCACAGAAAGGGGATTCGGTGGTCTCGCCGCCGTACTACCGGGGACCGAGATCTTACTGAGCAATGATGGAGACGGACGGATTTACCGGTTTGATATGCGGTCTGACAAGGGAGTACCCATTACCGTACCCATATTCCCGAAGGTGCTGTATAATGATACCGGCGCGATTTACCTCCCGCCCAAGTACGGGGGCGCTGTCTTGCTGGTGGCTAGTTGGGGATCGGGGCGTGCAGGTGTTGAGGTCGAAAGACAAAAAGTGGGAGAGGGCGGAGTATGTGGGCACAGCGGAAGTGGAGTATCCGAGGGATGAGGAGTTCCCCGTGGGGGGAGGAGTGCCGGTTGCGGTGACGCAGATTGGACCGAGCGGGTTGTATTGGGCTTTGGGATTTCCCGTGGGTGGAGGGGACGGTGGCGGGGGGAGGAGGAGGAGGTTTCCGATGCCGGAAATTACGGGGGAGGTTGAAGCTTTGTTGAGGAAGTGAGGATGATACGGAATCTTGGTCTAAAGAGGGACTGTCCTTGGTAGGTGTTGCAGGTTCTTTTGGATTCATTCTATGTTTGGTACAAGTGTTCTGGTTCTTCTCCTTGTTTTGAGGTACACGATGTTTGGGTTTCCAAATCCGTCTCGCCTACTTTATACCGCTCGCAAGTTTGTAAAGCATTTCTTTGATGCCCATTCCCCAGTTCGACGGTTTCCCTTCTTTTGTCGTTCAGTTTAAGAAAAATGCAAGAGAAATAAAAAAGGAAAAAGGAAGTGGCCCGCATCGCCGCATGGGATTTGAACCCACATCTTCCACACCAGTCGAGTAGGTGGTCGGACAGGACGTGCTCACCAGTTGCACCGACGGACCACTGAAAAGGTGACCAGTAAAGGGAACTTATAAAGCCCAGTTGGGGTTGGGCTGGCGCGGGGGAGGTTTGGGGGAGGCAGGAGGCAAAGATGCATGAGGGGGAGGCGGAGGTGGCTGGCAGCTTGCAGGAGTGGCTGGCAACGCGCTCTGGCGACCGTGGACAACCAGGATAACCAGGACAAATTACCTTGAAGTCGCCGTCAGAACCTTCCATCCCGAACACCCAAGTGGGACAGTCAAGTTCTTCCTCGCGCTCGTCTTGTCCACTCGCAAGGCCCATCTCATCCAGGAAATCCGGCGTGATCTCCACGCCTGATGCCCACAACTTGTCCACCCGCCCGCTCAATCTTCGCAAAGGCTCGAGTACTTTGTGAAACTTTTTGGACGGCATCCATGGCTGGTCGACCTTTCTGAGTACTGTATGACCACTTCTGAGACCTATTTCCATGCTTCCTGTGACCGGGTTGACATCAGCCTGCAGGGCGGCCAGTTGGTGGCAACGGCGTACGGGATGAGATTTGCCTCTGTCTCTGTATTCCGGTGATGGGTGTGAGGAGTGTAAGTGCAAGGAAATAGCAAGCTTTTCCCGTCCCTTATCGTCAACCTCGTGGCCTTCCGGCAGGAGAAGGGTGGCGGTCGAGTCAACCATGTTGACGAGCTTGGTCATTGCCTCGGCGTCGTCACTTTCGGTTGGGGGAGAAGCGATAACCAGGTGTACGTTTCGCAAATATTTCGCTGCCCGAGGGCCGAGAGGTCGAAGAAGCCCGAAAGGTGCCTTTCCCGGTTCATCATCCGAGACGGAGTGGGCAATGTTGCGTGACCATGTGTGCCATTTGGTGAAGTCCTCCGACTTGGTCCAACTGAATAGGATTGGCGATGTGGTCTGGTGGAAGATGAACGTATTCTCGCCGAAAAACCGCTCGTACACTATCTCTTGGAAGAAGCGGTTCGTATTTGCGAGGGCCAGGTGCGCGGAAGCCTCGGACGACTGGAGCAGTTGCGTTGGAGGAGCCTGATCATGTCGACACAGTCTGCTCCAAATACTCGAAGTACTTCTCGTTCCATTGCGCCAAGAACACGTCGTCGAACAAGCCGGGTGCCATATCGGGCGACACCTCACCATGAGAGCAGAAGCTCGGCGGCATGCACTTCTTGTCGTTGACAGCTCGCTCAAAGACCTTGATCAGACATTTGCCGCAAATCTTGTGATCGCATCCCGGCCTGGAGAGTAGATTCGCGGTGTCTGTTTTGTCTTGGCAAATGTAGCATTTTGGCCTGTGTAATGGAGGGAGGTGTTAGCAGAGCATACGCAAGACGACAACCCTCTCCCGTTATGGATGGCATGCGGATGCGGTGAAACCTTACGTGGGTGGAAAGACCTTGATCCAAAAGTTGTCAATCCGGCTGGCCCTGAATTCCGACAAGTTTGGGTCTGCGGGGATGTGCGCCAGAGTGTCGAATGATTGGCGATAAGACGGCGCTGGCTCTCGCTCGTGCTGTGTTGAATTCATATTCGACATGTCTCCTGTTTCCTTGCTGCTGCTGGCGTGGTGTTTGGAGGATTGATCAGGGCCCTTGGCGCGATTTGGTTTCTCGGGTGTCCGATTTTGTAGTGCGAGGTGAGCTTGACGCATCCGGCGACCGGGATAGCGGTACAGCGATGTCGCCGTCATCATTTGAGCCACCTTATGTAATGATACTGATGATGGTTCGCTGGCGTTCCTCGAGCCGAGGTGCACCTTGAGCATCATCGGCAGCTTATTCGTGGACGGTACCTACCTCTCCCTGCACGCCACGTCTACGGCGCCTTCCAGGGCTTGGGATTTCCATCCCCTCATGCACTGTACTGTAACAACCGAGCATCACTGCAAGGAAGTCATGGAAACTCGAACTTTCCTTCCACAGCGCAGTTTCGTGTTGTGCACACCCCGAATTTCGAAGACATCAGATTTCTTCATCTCCTTGAAGAGCCATAATTGCAGCATTTGGTGGTTGATAAGTAGTGCATCCGAGCGCCAA
The DNA here is from genome assembly GCA_009805285.1 of Neurospora terricola FGSC 1889. Classification (NCBI taxonomy): domain Eukaryota; kingdom Fungi; phylum Ascomycota; class Sordariomycetes; order Sordariales; family Sordariaceae; genus Neurospora; species Neurospora terricola. The sequence continues at coordinate 62,374 of RANZ01000127.1, read as the reverse complement.
AACATCAACAACTCGCACTCGCCCGGCTAGCTCAATCGGTAGAGCGTGAGACTCTTAATCTCAAGGTTGTGGGTTCGACCCCCACGTCGGGCTCAATTCCCGGCGGCGAAATGCGATTCTTCTTTTTTGAACTTTTGCGCATGTGTTGAACATGCCAATTGTTTTTTTGTCGTTTTTACCTTTTTGTGTTTCGTCCATTGTGCCTGACCATGGTGAAGTTTTTGTCAAACCTCCATCCAGCGTTCTCGAATACGATCCTTCAAGATTTCTGCGTACCGCCCTACCACTCCACTCTGACTCCGCCAATCGGGCCATCAAGTTGAGATGTCAAGTACATGTAGAGTATGCATCAAGCAACCCAAATATTCTGCAAAGCTTCTACGAGGGCCAAGTTGCTAATATCTGAACCTTCTAAGTCATATTGGAAGTGTACCGACCATGTTTGACCAGCCATCACGACATTACCTCGACGCATCGAAAGACATACCTACCCCACGTCCCTTTTCCACCAAACCCCGACCTGTCTCGAGTACACTGGACAATCACAGACATTTACGACCGCATTACGACCTCGCTACCAAACCTACCCACGCCAGTCGTCGGACTTAACCTCGATGTACGCTTCCCGTTGACGACCGACCTCAGTTACCTACACGGCCGTCCTATAACCTGACACATCGGATGGAACTGGAAGACCCAATGCTATGGTACCGATACCTTGAACACCAGACGAAAGTCAAGATCTACAACGCCGCCCAGCCTTGGCATGACCTTTGTCTGAGGTTACAGATATCAAGAAAATGCGAATGCGAGGACATGTGGGGTGGAAGTCCTATGGTTCTGCTATGGGAAAGCTCTCGCACGAGCCACTGGAAGTGATGTACCATTACCAACGATCCCTGTCCACATGCCGCCCTACCGGTACTGCGGTTTCGATGTATTTCCTTGCCCGTAGTGACAATATTCATCTGACATCTCAAATTCACAGCACGTACCTTTCCAACTTTTGGCCAGGCTGTCAGATATCCATCCAGATTCCAGCCCAGTCCGTCCCGAGTCCCGACATTTGATGGGTGGAACCCGGATCCCGGGACCACTGCAGTGCTACCTCCATGCTGCCCATGCATATGCACGACCCTCGAGAACCTCCTCCAACTCCCGTCGACAACCAGCACCGACAAGCTTTGCGACAGTTTCCGAACCCATACCCTCACCGATCAAACTTCGAAGCGCAAGTTCCACAACTACCTACCCCTACTTCGTCACCTGTTTGCCGTCATCCTCCTTACATCCTGATTCCCGGCTACAACATCCCCACCGGCCACCAAAGCTCCCGCGATCGGCATCCGTGCCACACAAGTAGGATCACGGTAGGCAGAAGTATAAGGGGGAGGTGGAGGTCACTGATGCACAGGCCAACCGTTCCCGTCTTTCGCATCATCGGAGTTGCAACAGTTCTTGTACAAGTAGAGGCAATATAGTATTAGACCTCCTATTTTCTGTTATTCTTTCCAAGGGGGAGAAAGAACATACGTTCAGGTGTCTTCCTGCATCAGGACCACATTCAATCGATGCAGCCCCGGGGGTGTATACAGCTGCTTGATACGCACCGACGGGACCTCCCGAACTGGCTGCATGTGCCATGTGCCTACCTACGTGGATAAAATTACAACATCTCATGTATGTACCTACAGTTTTACACGCGATTGGCTAGGGAGTTAGCTCAGCATTGCCCATCTTAATATCCAGATGATCAAGGAATGCGAATATGGGACGACATGCCACTCCTTGTTGTTGTCGGAAGCTTGTCGGTCAGTAGCAAGCAGGTACTTCAAGAGGCGTTTTCTAGGAGCGTAGTACATATCACAAGCAAAGGACAGTGATCATGATGAAAGCAAAAAGTCTCATTAACTATCTAGACCTGAAATAGCGCCTTACTGCCCATTCGGGACCCCTGAGGGTGATGTTGGGAAACCAAGCGAAACCAACAACCAGAAGCCAGCAGGCAGAGGCTTGGGTGTGACGCCCCGCTGGTGCCAAGTCAGGCCAAACTAACTACAGCAAACTTGAACCCCTCTATACCCAAAAACCAAAAGCCAAAACGCAAAAGAAGAAAGCAGAAAGCAGAAAACAAAGCAAAAGCAAAAGCACAAAACAAAACGCAAAATCCCAACCTCTATAGTCAAACGAAAAGCCAAAAGCCAAAAACAAAAGCAGAAAGCAAAAGCAAAAAGCAAAACATTCATCCTCTATAGTCAAACGTCAGAAAAGCCAGAACCCAATACCCAAAACACAAAAGCAGAAAGCAAAAGCAAGAACGAAAACAAAACAAGAACAAACACGAAGCAAAACGAAAAGGCACACATACCTGAGCAAGACAGACTCCGATCCTCTATACCTAAACGTCAAATTAGCAGTATCCACTCAAACAAAACAAAAAGAGAGGAGTAGAGGCAACATACCTGAACAACACAAAGATCTTGTATGCCTAAAAGTCAAGTTAGCAAAGAGAGACAGAAGAAGGAGCACTTACCGAGGATCTAAAGAACCAAATCGAGTGGCCCGGAATGAATCCGAACGCACCCTCCTCGGATCCCTAGACTTCCGAGGCCTTTCACCAGCTTTCTCCAACTCGGCCCGCCTGTTCGCCTCAGAGAGACGGAACGCTTGGACGCGAGCGTGGAGGGTGCGGCCAGTGTCCAGCAGATGGCAGGTTTGGCTGAGAGCTTCCAACCTGAAGGTCTTCCACTCAGCAACCTTGTCCACCACCTCCGGACGAGTGTCCGGCATCGGGGGCTTTGTCCCTTCGGCGAAGTGCACCTGCTTGCGCGTCCGGGTGTTGTCTCGTTTCGGGCACTGCTCTTTCGGAGTCGGCTTAGGCTCCGGTCCCGTCTAGGTCCCTTTGCCGTCCACCTTCTCTTCAGAGACAGCAGCACCAAAAGTCGACGCTTGTTGTCGGATATCGGCGAAATCGGCAGCGATCGATTCGAAGAGCTTGACTATCGTTGTCGCGATGGCCCGAATCGCGACTTCGATGTGGACGATCGCTGCGATCGGACCTAGAGAGAGACAGACGATTAGCCGAATGGCGAACATCGAAAATCCGGAGAGGGAAGACGTAGCAGTAGTAGTCATGGTGAGTTTGGTTATGTTGAGAGCAGTCGTGAAGCAAAAAGTTGTGGTTTGTCAGCAAGAGCAAATGACAACAGTGTTGGTGAAGAGAGGAAAGAGGAGAGGAGAGGGAGAAGTGCAAGGGGACGCGGGGGATTTGGGGGAGTGGGACCCAGACTGGCAGGCAGGTTCTGGGTGGCAGAACGCGTCTCCTCCTTCCCTGATTTCTGGGAAAACGCGTCCACTCCTTCCCTGATTGCTGGAAAAGCCCGAACGCGCCTTCCCAAAACGCGCTTTCAGACCCGTGTCCTTCCGCGTTCACCCGACAGACCCACAGGAAGTTGTGGGCTTACCAGAAGGCGCTGTAATGCTGTCAGAAGGTCCATCTGGGAAGCCTGGAGGCCAGGACTTTGGAGGTGTTCAGGGCAGTTGTGTCCCAGAACGAGAGCCAAATACAGTGAGCAAGGTCCCTAAAGGGCCAGCGGTAACATGGCTATGGGACATCACAGAGCATTGGAGTACCTAGGTGCCAGCTACTGGGGAGGGAGTCAAGACGGGAGTTACAGTGAGGCTTTCTAGCTAACTATGAAGCGTAAAATGAGGAGTGTCGGGCGCCCGACAGGTCAGGCTACAGCAGTTCTTTCCCCTGTAAATTGTGCAGAAAAACACCCGACAAGAAGCAGTCCAGGCGGCCCTAACAGYAGCGCAGGCCTTGCAGCTAGCGGTTGGTGAGAGCTTGAAGAGTTGAGCTATTTGTTTCGAGCCACGACAATGGCAGACATCACCACATTTTCGATATCAGGCATTTGGAAACGTTCATGGATGCGATGTCGTCAAATTAAGCTTGCATGTTGTATAACATCTCATTGGCCAGCCTTAAATGTGGAGTTGCTGTACCCCTGTCCCGAGTTCTTGGCTTGTCATCCGGACGCATGCCTCCCGGCGATCACGGGCGGACTGCGAGGCACTAGCGCCGGGAATGGCTGCATAGCACATGTGCATTCGTCTGAACAAAGATTGGGATGGAATAATGATATATGATATTAGAGAAGACCGTGAAAGAGGACGTCAGGCGTGGTATGTAGGTGAACCAGTTGTTGAAGCTGTACGTACCAGACAAAGGACAAGGTGCAAATGAGACATATGGACACCTGCAATGACCAACTCTCTGTAGGACAACTTAAGGTAAGGATAGATGGATACGAGTCAGGCGAACAATGTATATAATGCCGGTTGCGAGCATGAACATAGAGAGATCCTGTGATGTGGTCCGACTTCAACACCCACCACATCTCTCATCCCAGGGACCAGATTATCAACGGAAATGGAGGTTAAACGAACATCAGGATGCTTTCCAATTCAAGAGACCCTTGTGTGACATCTTCTCATGAAACTGATACATCCTAGGTCGTCTTGTTCCAGGTCGGTTGCCCGTTCGCTCCCATGCTCCTTACTTCCGTGCTTGAAACCAGCTTGGATGTCTCGAAAGGCTTCGGCATGGACATTGCACAAAACCAGTGATCCATCAGTTATGCATTGTGACTTCCACAGTCAGATTGGGCATGCTAATATTGTGCTCGAGAGGCCTGAAGCGCGTTGATTGTAGGCGGTTCGCTACCTAATTATCCAGATCCGGTCACCCTTCTTAGGGAGGATAAAATACACCCAATAGGCCTACGCGCCAGAGTTAAGTCCTACGCGTCAGGGGCAGAGTTAAGTTCCCTTTATGGAAGTGGTCAGGACAGACGCGTCTTGCTAATCAGACCATGCAATCCTTTTAGGGTACAGGTAGTCCCCGCCCACTTCTCCCAGTCCCTCTTCTCTTTCCCCTTTTCATCATCAACACACAGTTGCAACTGAACCATCAAATTTTCCATCAAAAGCATCAAGAACGTCTCATCAACAAGACGAGCATCATCAGGAAACAACAAAATGCCTGCCTCAAGCACAAATCTGCGCGCGCGCGTCATTGCCGCGGTCGAAGACATCATTGCCATAGTGGCCGTCGTCCTCGTACGACTGTACCTCAGCTTCCGCAACTCGAAGCAGTAAGTAATCCTCTCCCCTTCTTTCCATCATTTCCCAGATCATCGGCATCGATTCACCGGACCTGCGTTTGCAACCTCCTATTTGGAATCGTACTCGCGCTAACTTTCATTCGCAACAACAGCATCGCCGCCAGCAACACCATCAAAAGCATCAGCGCCACTGCCCGCACCATCAACGGCAACAACGGCAGCAACATAAGAAGCAGCAGCGCCAACACAGACAACAGCACCACCACAAGCAGCAGCAGCAAGAACTTCAGCAGCAGCGCCACTGCCCGCACCTCCAACAGCAACAACGGCAGCAACACCATCAACACCATCAACAGCAGGAGCGGCATCTACAACAGCAGTGCCATCACCCGCACCCTCAACAGCAGCAGCGGCTTCAACAGTAGAAGCAGCAACGCCAACACCCACAACACCATCAAGAGCAGGAGCGGCATCTACAGCAGCAGTGCCATCACCCGCACCATCAAAGGCAGAAACATCAGCGCCACTGCCCGCACCATCAACGGCAACAACGGCAGCAAATGCATTACCAGTCGCACCAGCAGTGACAGCAACAGCAGCCACAACAGTCTCAGCAGCAGCACCCGGACCAACCGTAGCAGCAGCAGCAGCAATTTCAGCAGCAGCAACTTCAGCAGCAGCAACTTCAGCAGCAGCAGCCGCACCGCCGCCATTACCAACGGCACCACCAACAGCAGCAGCAACTTCAGTAGCAGCAGCAACAACACCACCGCCATCACCATTGGCACCAGTAGCCACAGCGGCAACAGCAGCAACAGCAGCCGCAAAGTCCGGTTCGTGGAGGGGGGGTGGATTGTGGGGAAGGGGGGGTTGGGGGGCAGGAGGAAGATGTCGGTGGAGCAGTGGGGGAGAGTCAGACGGCAGGAGCAGAGAGAACGAGATGTGTTCGCGGTCAGAGTACCGCACCGGGAGTAGGTGCTTAAGAGGGGAAGGTGAATGAGTGACGGGTGGGCTTTCTCAAGGATGGGTGGGGGTTTTGGATTATATGCCACTTGCAAAGAGGGCAAAGTAGACGGGGGGGGACAGAAGGTCGTGAAGGACACTTTTGGATTGTTTCAGTTGCGTGTCTGAATAAAGTATATATTGGGTTCCTCCCGCTCCTTTTCATCCTCTTCCACTTTTCGTCTTCAATAAATTGAGCCCATCAATGCAACGTCGCGCCTCTTGCCTTCATCCACTCTATTGACTTCGAGTTTTCGAACATTCCACACTCATTATCTTGTGTCCTTTCCTAATGAACCCTTTCTCTTTGTTCCCCCCCGTTTCGCTTCGACAACAGGGCTGACCAGGCCACATCCGAACTTCTTTTGTGAACTCCACGAAGCAATTTCGCCATACCAGATACCTATCGACGACCTGAATACAGCTCGTCACAGTCGAAACCTTGTCTTCAATCATTACCATCGGTCCCTTCTCTTTCCTCTCTTCATGATCAACACACAGTTGTTTGTAACCACGCTCTCCAGTTTCTATCACCAGAAACCACGTTCAGACTTCAGACCCATTCCATCTATCAAAGACCTCTACGTTGCACTTGACAACTTTCACAACCGTCAAAATGAATTCCACCGTTAATCTTGCCTTGGACTTTGCCATCGTCTTCACAATCGGCATACTGCGCCTACTGTTCGAACTCTTCCTTTATCTGCTTACTGGCAGACTAAGCCTGGTTTAAAGGTAAGAATCCCTCTCCCTTTCTTCCAGCATCGTTCATCATCAACTTCAATTCTCCGGACCTCCGCTGCAACATCCTGTTTGGAATCGTGCCCGCGCTAACTTTTATTACCTTACCTAGTTCAGCCATGCAACTACTACGCCAAAGGAAAGCCGCCCACTTCTCCGAGTTCCTCTTCTCATGTCTTCATCAGCAACACGCATTTTTCATCATCAAACTGTCCATTTCAATCACACACATCAAACGCGTCATTATCAGAAAAAAAAACCTATCCAGGAAGAGCAAGATATCCTCTACCACTTCCATTCTCGAGCGCGCAATTGCTGCAGCAGAGCATCTCATCGCGACGATGGCCTTCGTCGTCCTTAGCCTCTTCATCGGCTTTCGCCATGCCAAACGGTAGGTCCTCCTCGCCCCTTCTTTCCATCATCTCCATCATCAATATCAATCACCAGACCTCCGTTTGTCACCTCCTGTTTGGAACCGTGCCTGCGACTAACGAGAAAACCATATCCAGAAACATCAAGATGTCTTCAACACCTGCTCTTTCTACGCGCGCAGTTGCCGCAGCCCACCATATCATCGCGACGATCGCCTTCGTCATCTTTAGCCTCTCCATCGGCTTTCGCCATGCCAAACGGTAGGTCCTCCTCGCCCCTTCCTTCCATCATTCCCGCAACTAACGAGAAAACCATCATCCAGAAACATCAAGATGTCTTCCACTGCTTCTGTTTTCACGCGCGCAGTTGCCACAGCCCAACACTTGATCGCCACGATGACCGTCCTCATCGTAGGCCTCTGCGTCAGCTTCCGCCACGCGGAACGGTAAGTACTCCTCCCCTTACTTCCATCATTTCTAATTATCAGCATCAATCACCGGACCTCCGTTTGCAACCTCCTGTTTCAAGTTGGAATCGTGCCCGCAGCTAACTTTTATCGGCAACAGCCCGTATCTCTCATCCTCCCAACCCCCCAATTTCCGGACCGGACATGGAATCATGGGGCCCTCTGACCTCTTAGTGACACAAGATTATCTCAGACCCCAGCGACAGTAGCGACAGCAAAAACGACAAAAAGCCTATATCTACAGACAAAAGAGTAGTATTTGTGAAGGAAAGAATATAGAGAAGGACAAATGTTCTTGTGTCGGGTACCGAAGCAGGAGTAGGGTTTGATAGGGAAGGGGGTAAAGGGGGGAGGGGCTGAGGAGGAAGGGGTGAAAGAAAGAGAGGGGGCAGAGGGAGGGTCTGGGTTTTACTGAAAATCAATATTCATAGAAATGCCACTTGGAAACAGGCGAAGGAGAAGGCAGGCGGGGTTGGCATTGGAATGTCTTCGGAGAGTGATGAGCAAGAGAGTTATTTGGCATTGTTCCGATTCACACATGGATCAGTCTTGTATATATCGAGGGCCCTCCACCTTTTGTAGTCCCGTATTTCTTCTTCTTCTCAAATCAACAAGTTCATCACCATCTTTGTGCCTCGTTCATCATCAGCTTTGTGCCCCCTTTTCTGTTCACTATGTTTACTTCGACACGGTGATGGTGGTGGCACTGGTGATCGGATCATCGAAGACACGGGACGAGCTTTTGGCAATAATCGGAGGCAAAGCAACATTGGGCAGTATGGATTTGATATTGTTTGTGTTTGCTTGGTTTTCTTGCATCGTTGCGTAAATCAAGGGGAATGGATGGCGATTGTATTCGAGGCTACAGAATTCTCGGTTTGGGCTGGATACTTGCATCTGTTAGCATGTGTTGATTGAAGAATTGAAAAAGACTATACCCTCCGGCTCCGACTCTTGAGTGTTGGGATGTGGTGTGACTGACCAGTGTGTATGCCCTCTTGCCCTTGTCCGCCTCCATTTACGCTCGTCTGCAGCAAGGATCGTAAGAGTCGAGAAACCGACAGTGGACAGTCGGATAGAGGTTACCTGATGTGGACCAGACCCTTCGTGATGTTGTAAAGGCTCAGTAGGCGATGTGCTCGATCTAGTATCACAACCCCTCGTCTAGCGAGGTACCGGTCCCCGAGAGTGCTCAACATGACTCGTCGTGTCCGGGTATTCGACATGGACAGTTTTGTTATCTTTGCCTTTCGTTTCGTGGGTTGGGGCTGAAGGATTCGGTTCGCCTTGGGTTTGGCGTTCACGAGGAGACCACTGGGGATGGAAAGGCTAAGCGCTGTCGCGGATATTTTGGTGGCGGAGGGCGGTCTCGCCGGCGCTGATGACGATGCGCAAGGAGACGCGGTGCGAGATGCGCTTGAATGGGCTCGAACGCCTTGCCCTCGGGGCTCGTGCGTATAGAACGTCTTGTCCTCCTCGACGTCTGGTGTAGATCCTCGGTGTTCTCGCGCGCAACGACCATATCGCGAGCCTCGCGGGCGTCATGGCGGACTCCGCGAAGCCTGGGTTGGCGTACAAGCCGGATTTCATGCGCAGGGCGACGTATGCGCTTGATAGCCACGAGCGTGCTTTAAATCTTGGAGCTGGGGAGCTTGGAAGCGGGTCGGTCGCTCGAGAGAGTTCTTGTCGTGAAAGAGCAGAAGACGTGCTCAAAGCTCTTCGATGGGCGACGAGTAAAAGTAACATTCGAGAAAAGAGACCAAGAAAGATTTGGTTGGTCATGTTGACATGCCCACGAACTGGCCCTCGGATATCCTCTCGTAGCAGTTGAAGAGTGAGCACATCTGCGCCGGGTGCTTGTTTCGTTGTCTTCGTTTTGCGATCGGAGTCGAACTATCGGAGGCCGGTGGGCCGTATCTTGAATTCCTCCTCGCATTATGCGGTCTTGAATTCTCTTGGATATCAACATAGAAGGCAGCCCGCCTGATTAGCGCCAGCGGAACCGGGACATCACACCTGAACCAGTTCCTGCTGCGATGACAAGCTCCAGCACCTTCCAACTCTTCGTTTTGCCATGTGATGAGCATGCCTTGGCTTCCACTCCATATATGAGCCCCTACCCAGTCACACTTGGAGGGTGGTTATGTACGTACCTTCGAGATCTTGACCTTGTGTTACCATCTAGGCTGAGCTTGTGGTACAGAGCAAACAATCTTCACCTTCCTACACGATCGCTTCCTTGACATGTAGAGCGGCGAGCTTTGCCAGCATGGGGAACAAGTAGTTCACGCTACAATTGAGGGCGTTTTTACGTATACTGTGTACACTTGGTATATGTTTATCCGTTCCCGCTTCCTCCTCTAAAACATAGATAGGTCTTGAAACTTGTTACAAATATTGATGAGTATGACAACCAGGATTTGAACAAGCTCAATAGCTCATGCTCTCTTTACATTGCTTCCCCGGGCACATGTTCAGGAACACAATAGTGAATACCATGTTAGTCTGCTTGTTGGAAGACCAAAGGAAAAGTAGACAGTGAACACATCAATGACATGTTCTTTGTGCACTTCCCAGCTAGATGAGGTCATCAATGCGAGAGTTGACCAGAGGTATTGCTCTCGTCAGCCGTCGAGCGATTGCGCAGAGTGATCATCCTCCTCCTCGTCTGACTCAGCATCAGTATCATCTTCGATATCGTCGTCTTCACCGCTTGTTTCGCCATAATGGATTCCTCCATTGACAAAATTCCAGTTCAGCCAAGCATCACCACCCTCAAGGCCATCACCACCCGAGCAGGAACCCCCTGTTTTGACCGGATATACGTGTACACCGTCCTCGCATTCTGCCACACATGTAGTCCGAAGCTCGATAGTCTCACGGGGCTTCTGGTGCCTCAAAGCAAGCCCCGGGACCTCCAAAGGAAGCGACCTTCCATGCGGTAGACTTCTCACTGGCCGACGAGGCCTAACTTTGCGAGTCCGAGCGGGTCGAAGAGACTGACACACTCTCTCGCACATCTGGAGAGGACGGGGGTCATCCGGGACCGGCAAGTCGCAGATATGAAACCAGTACCCAGAGAATGGAAGATCTTGAAGCGCTCCATCTTCATCAGCATCTGGTCCAGTAAGCTCCTCCCAAATCATCTCCCATACACGGATGCACCATCCCGAAAGAATATAGTCGCCGCAAAGATAGCTGTATTGCGCCCAGACTGGCCACAGACGACTGCCGGGAAATAACTGCGAGCCAAAGTCAAGTCTATCCTCCCACTCAATTTGATCAGAGGCATCCTCATGGGAAACAGAGACGATAGTCTCTGTGGTGCCGAGACAGCTGTTGAAGAGTTTGTCCAGAGCACACCATGTGCATATTGCTGCGGGTGCATTTTTGTGAATATCGAAGCACTTCTTATCCTGATTGATATTGTAGAAGCAGAGACTTCGAACAAACGCATGTTTCACGAAGCTCATATCCTCTGCGAGGGTAAAGGTAGTTGGGTTCCCATATTCCACCGTGAATTCCCGAAGAGCGTGTGTGAACATGTTGCGACATGTGAGCGAATCGATGTAAAAGTAGTCCATTGACGGTCGCACGATGATGTTGATGTCGAGGTTCCAGACGCGGATACTGACATAACGCTGGTTGTGGAGGGCCGCAGCACGTGCTTCGTGGTTGACCTTCAGGAGCGGGTTCGAGTTGTACTCTACCAGACGGTCGTTTTGGCAGTGTTTCTCGATGAAGATGTACGGACGCAAGTGAATGTTGGTGGGATCAGGAGTGTCGTCGGGATCGTCCATGTCCCAGATCAGTGTCCAAGCAACGAGTGGGTTGTCTTCGTAATCGTTGAGGAATTCTTCCCATACCATGAGGCGTATCTCGGACGGGAACCTGGAGAACTGGCGGAACTCCTTCCGGGAGCGCTGATTGAGTCGTTGCGAGTTTGCTATGCGGGCATGGGGCTCCTGCTCTTGGGCGGTGCTCAATGACCGTGTGATCATCTTGTGGGTGCGCATCTCGACGGCGGTGTTTCTAGGGATTGAAGCCCCGGAACGGGCAAAGGGCGTCAGGCAGTAGACCGATGGAAAGGCATGAAGGATGAGAAAAGTTGATTCGCGATACAAGGGTCAAGGAGCTCGACTTTCAGTGCGACGAGAATTGACGAGAAATGGGACCAAATTTTCTCGAGCGGAGGGCGGAAATCAGGCACCCATGACTGACGTGCGCCTTGGAAGGCCAAAGGGAAGGAGCAAAGGGCCATTCAGGTGTCTCTTGCTTGTGAAAAGCGGTCAACAGATGATGGAGTGTTCCAGTTGATTCCAAACAGAGAAGGAAGGCACGCCTCAAGAGATGTCAAACACCCCACCCTTTGAGGTCAGACTCTCGGTGACGGTGGCCCACTGACGAGTGTAGGCAGGAACCTTTGATGCAGTCGGAAATCTTTGCAGATGATGCAGACGCAAGGCTGCGGGCATCGGTGACAGCCTGCCTAACCTTGCGTCACCTTGTGTAGAATAAGGTACCCAAGCCTCGGGCTGTCATCCTGTAGCGGCCATGTCCACTTGCGCCTAACTACTCCTCCAAACTCGGCCGGGATGTCTCTACTCATCGCCGCCGTCCCAAACCAACGCCAAACCATTTCTGCGAGGGGCCAGGGCCCATTTCCTCTCCGGCCCGTGAGTTCGGCTTCATTCCTTGACCAACCATCACCGCCATAAGGAAATCTGACCTCTGAAGACACACGGCTAATACCTCTTTCTGTCGCCCGTTCGAAACCGACCACGATCCCAACCATGATGCCGAATCCCGACCACAAGCACCACCTGCCACCGCAAAATCGACCACAAGCATGGACAGAAGCGCGATCGTAACCACGACCACGACCACATCCCACTATCTTCATTACGTCGCTACCCGACGCCGCCCACTCTCCCTGTCTCGATGATCGTGAAAGCTACCGATAGCGCGCTGAAGCTCAGGGCCCGTTGGTGTACAAGTCGAACCTGAGAACCAAGCGAGCGGTGGACATACAATTGGGGCACACCGCACGAATAGAGCGAAGTGTCGTGACGATGGTCAGGCCAAGAGGAGGTAACGAAAGTACTCGTCTGGGCTAGAAACCTCCTTTCAGACCCCAGGCTTCGCGATTTTCGAATTAACCCACCAGACACCATTGGCCTAGGTAGAGCCTGGGGTTTGAAAGGGCGTTTCTAGCACAGATGAGTGGGAGCACAGACAGTGACTGGGGAAGTGAAGAGATAAGACAGATATGCCGGAGAGGACGAGGACAGAGAAGCACCAAAGGAGCTTGGATGGCCATTTTGCTGGAAGACACTTGCTATAGCAAGCCACAGAAGCGGTCCTCGTGTGGTAGGCGGAGGTCCGAAAGTGATGATGCTCTACCGAAAACGCCATGTCATTAGGGCTGTGTTCGGATCCGCGGTAATACGGTTGGAGTAAGACTTTCTTACCGTGCAGGGTCCGCTGTACCGCAGAGACTCGGGGGATACGTCTTGAGGTTCCCTGGAAATCAGGCAGAATCTGTAAGCACACTGCAACATTCATGCCCACCAGAAATTCTATGCAAGATGGTGATTTTGAATGTCCCTACCCTCCAGCGCCCTTGAAAAGACAGGGGAAAAAGACAGGGCAGCAGAAGAATCGAATTTACACTGCTCCGGGCTCTCAAGCTGTCTCCCCCACTCTTTTTCCCGGGCATAAAAAGCACATATTCGTGCAGTGTGCTTACAGATTCTGCCTGATTTCCAAGGAAGCTCAAGACGTATCCCCCGAGTCATTGCGGTATGCCCTGCACAGTAATGCAACAGTAAGGCACGCCAAGACCCCCTATACTAGCCGTCTTACTGCGGTGTGTTCGTGATGCTTGGCATGGTGTTGTGGTTTATAGGGCATTTGTGCGCTGGAGGTCCAAGTCCAGAGCGCATTCTTACTGCAACAAACCATGGTCTTCGAGCAGTATGGCAGTAAGCATTTCATGAAAACAAGAAAAGCCAGCCGAACGCAACACGAGCACATTAAACCAGTATGCTTACCGGAGAAACTCGCGAAATTGGCAATATCATACTACTGCAACAGAAACCTCTTTTTGCGACATAGTACTGACGGGACTGTAAGGTGCAAGTCCAGTTGCTGTACATTGAAACGCACGCAAGATAGTGGTAGGCGATATCGTGGGGCGGAGGACTATCTGGACGAGCATATGTGCAGACGTATCGATCCTGCTTGAGGTGCCTACAGGTACTGTCGGGCGCTCAAAGAGGGAAGGTATATTGCCTCAACCTGAATACTGCAAACGCTACCGGGCTACCGCGGATCCGAATACACCCTAGGAAAGCAAAAAGGAAAAGAATATAAACCCGGTTGGAGCTATCTCCTAACTTCTCAGCGCCATCCTCGCAAAGATCTGCTCAAAACTATCCCAAATAACGTAACACATAACCGAAAAGTCGCATTCCCCAAAGATGACCAAACATTTCCTCTCCTTACTGGCTCTCGCCGCCAGTGCTGCATACCCAGCCCTCGCCGCACCGACTCCTCCCCCTCTAACCTACCTCTACAGCGCCAACCTCACCATACCCGCCGTCACCCCCGTCGGCCAGGTTCCCTACGGAACCAGAGCTCTCGTCCCGGTCTCTGGCGGCACCTTTTCCGGTCCCGGACTCAACGGCGAGCTCCCCTCTTTTGCCTGCCTCCCTAGCCATCCCACTGTCCGGTCGATGATCGATCTGCCTTTTAAACCCCCCCCCCCCCCAAATACTCTTCTTGCCATACGTCCCATCGTCCCCCCCCCCCTCAAGCAAGCCCAAGCCCAAGCCCAAGCCCAAGCCAAAGCTAACCCTCCCCCCCTCCCCTCCCACCCACAGGCAAAGTAGGCATCGGCCTAAACTGGGGTCTAACCGACTCCAAGGGAATCTTCAGCCCGGACGCCGTCTACGCCCTGCACACGGACGACGAGTCCACCATCATGGTGACCGAGAAGGGCCACGCGCCGCACGTGCACATCCTGTTCGAGACGAGCAGCGACAAGTACGCGTGGATGAACGGGATCGTGGCGTACGCGACGGCCCGGCCGTTTGAAGGAGGGGTGGCGTTGGATGTTTGGCAGGTGAGCTTGATTTCCCGTTTTTGGTTGTTTTGTTTTGGCTTTTCTTTGCTTTCTTGTACTGGGTGAGGTGCTGGGTGGGCCGCTGGGGGTGGTGAAGTGGGGATGGGGGGACGGGGAGTCGTTGGTGTTGGCGTTTCGGGTGCTGATTTGGTGAGGAAGAGAGCAAATGCTGACGAATGGGTGTTTTCCGCTGTTAGATTGGTGCGTGAAGCACTGAAGCTCCCGGCGGTTCCTGGTTTCTGGGGCTGTTGTATCAAAGGAGTTCCGTGTCTGGTCAGGGTCGAGGTCGATGGTTGTCCGTTGCGACAACTACGCTCGTTGAATAATGCCGGGTCAACTGTTTAAAGGTGTCGGCTAGGGTATCAAGTAACGCTTAAGAACCAGAACGTCCTTATCCATGTAGTTCAGCTCGTCATCCTCGTCTTCCGGTTCAATTGATATCCTCACTGCTTTTCCGGCATTCTTTCTTTCTAATTCGGCCTTGAACCATTTCCTGTTGTCTTGCCCATTGTTCGTGGGAACCGAACTCGGAAACAGTCTAGCGAGAAGCCCGTCAATGACAGATCCCTCGACGTCCTGCTTGAATATTCCGTCATAAAGGTCGCTACTCTCACTCCAGTTGACTGGTAACGCTCCTGTAATCGGGGTTTCAGCCTCCAGAACCCTGTTGAGCTGGAAGCTGAGTTCCTCCCATAGTACTTTCCCACTCTTTCCATTTCCATCAAGCAAAGAACATATCGCCTCCGACTGGCAGTCGCTTGGCGAAACGCTAACACCGTCAATGCCATTGCCCCAATGCTTCCTGGTGATAAGGAGCACTTTTCTGCACACGGGATGATCCTGAAGGCTTGTATGAACCCGATAACCTGCAAAACTTGGCCCAAGGCATTCCAGTTCGTCCTTGTTTTTGCTACAGTTGTTGCTGTGGGACAGGCTTGATTGCAACAAACTTGGCGATGGGTCTTTTTCTGTTGACTTGTTTGGTTCAACGTTGATGTTATCGTCTGGCGGTACAAAGTAGAGTTGAACAACACGCCGGGCATATCGAATCAGTTGAGCAACGTTGCACTCGATGAAAATTTCATCCCCAAGGAAGTTATCCCCATCAGCATCATTACCGACACACCCCCATACTCCACCAAGGAAGGAACCGTGTTTACAAAGGCGAACACAGAAGCTGACCTGGGAATCCAACTTGACCCCTCCTGTACGGATAACTTCCGAAACTATTTCCTCAAAAGCAGCGTAGTCGTAGATGCCGCTGCTTTGAGTGCCAGTCCTCCCGTAAATGCCTGTGCCGCGACACTCGATGTGGCTTGACCTCTTGTGCACGTGCGGAATACCAGATGTGGTACATTCGTACATCATTTTGAGCAGAAATGTCGAAAATACCTCAGGGTATCCAGGCTGACGGCAATGGAGCATCCATTTTGTTTCAATGTTGTTTAACTTCCTCCTCGGTCGTATCAAACGTTCGATGATGTCAAAGGAGAGAGGAACCGTTCTCTTCATGCAAATCCACCACAAAATGAGATGGGATAAAGGGTCTGTAGAAACTGCCTCTAGCCGGGCCGCTGCGCGCTGACGAACCACCAAAAGTGAATCCAGTTCTGCAATCGCCACATACGCTCCAGCTTCTGTAAAAAGCCATGATGTTAAATACAGAAAAGCCAGTGCGCTGCGATCTCGACCATCAACGAGAAGTCGGCCAGGAATATGAACTGGCCATTGTGGAAAGCGTGTGCCCTGCAAGCCATATTCGTGCAAGTACGGCCATACTGCTTGGCTGATATGAGTTTCACGACAGCCGAACAAGTACATCCTGCCTAACCCCGCTTCTTCACTTCCATCCCAATCTGTAAAGAGGCGAGGGTATCTTTGGGTAGCAAGAATCACTAGATCGGCCAGGAATTCACTCCAAGTCCCGCCGTCCGTGTTTTGACGCATGTGCAAAGTGGCGTGGTCAATGATGGCTGTGATGACTTGATACCGATCTAGTAATCTAGTAGGCATGTCCTCGATGAGACTCAATAATCCAGCGTCGTCATTGCTAGAGAGTTGTTTGATCAACCGCATTAACAGAGAGTGACGCGTTTCCAGATAGCGCCATGAGCCATGAACCAGAAATCGTGAGATTTGGGACTGAACGAGTTTGATATAGATCTGGTGTTCAGTCGACACACAGCTCTCCATAATCGTTCTGCCAAGCGGTTTGTCAAGTATGAAATCCCTCGCTGTGCGATGGATGAAGACAATTTGGTTACAAAACGCAGTCTCCCAGAGTTTGACCAGGTCATGTGCTGAAGGCATAGGCTCGTCCGTGCCATCCTTATTAAGAGCATAAAATGCTGCTAAAAGCACAAGGAGCAGCCTAGTCCAGCAACGAGGCTCAAATTTCTCGTAAGACCAGTACTCGGGTGCTTCTTTGTCACGAATCTCAAGGAGGCCACCACAGCACAATTGAATTCGTTGGCGGGTATTCTCCATTGCGGCGAGCAAGTTTTTCATTATCGGGGTGTCCCTCTTCTTGTAGAGCATTTCCCCGCGAATTTTGTCGTTGGATGCGACTGTTATTGTCGAATAAAGCGAGGTCGCTGCGAGGACAACCGATTTGATCAGGATCATAGTCTGTGATGACTGTGGACAGCTTTGTTTGCCACTGAATCACCGATTGAAAGTAATGCGCCGCTTCCGCACGGTAATCTTCCTCGTCTTCGCCGTGTCTCTTCCATGTTTCTTTGTACAAATTCTCAACACCTGGTGGTAGCTTTTCGATTCGCTTTAAAACCTCGTCCAGGGAGCTGATAGTCTCGCGTCCGTTATGGATTCTGCGTAGGACTAGGTGAACCCATAGAAAGACGCCCTCTGACCGGTCGATGACCAGGTTTATGATCTCATCACGAATCACTTCGTTGTTGGTGATATTGCTTCCCGTATCAGAAAGTGAGAAGTCGCTGAGGAAGTCCCTGACTGTCACGGAAATGTCCTCCCTTGTGAGGTCCTGTAGCCTGAGTTTGGGAAATTCTCGTCCCACTAATCTCTCGAGTGGAACATCTGGGCGGCTCGCAACACAGAGCTTGATTTCAGGTTGCGCTTGTAGCAGGTTTTTGATGAGGCGATGAAATTCCACCCTGTCTTCGCCATCAACTTCGTCAAGTCCATCAAGAAATATGCAAACTCGTTTGTCGAGAATGTGAATGGCCTTTGAGAGAACTTGTCTAAGCTCGGCTTTGGACCACTCGTCAGCATGGGAGTGGTGGTCGAGGAAGGAAAACTGAAGCATCAGTTGATCGACGAGCCCGTCTTCTTCCTTGAGCAGTTGGTATACCAAAGAGCATAGAAGCTTATGCAGACTCCTTTGATCTTTTGTTCCGGAAATCCATAGGAAGTGTGATATGATGATAGGATGATGGGTCCAGTTGCTGAGTCTGTGTCGAGTCCGCTCGTCTCTGACAAGCAGTTTCATCAAGGTGCTCTTGCCTGAGCCAGGCTTGCCCTCAATCCAGTAAATCCTCTCACTCGACTCAAGCCATGCGACAAAATTGTCCCACTTGCCATATTTCTCGTTACTGAATATCCATTCCAATGTCTTTTCGTGGGATTCGCTGACGTGATTTTTTCTTGAGTTAAGATCAGGAAACGCCAGGCTGCCGAGGGTCTTGTTTCGTCTCGACCATTGATCGGCTCCCTTGGTGACTTGTTCAGAAGATTGACAGTTAAGCCTGTAATTTTAAAGCGATTATGTTAGGGTTCGTTGTTGTCACAGTATTTCTTATGTGAAGGACTGCATACCATAATTGCCGGAGGATACCAGTTTGAAGTGTTTGTTCGGCCCGATTCATGTCCTTTTCGAGGTCTTGAAGCTTTGAAGTCTTGACCAGTGCCTTCAATGCTCGTATCATCGGATGCCTCTTGGAACGTGGCGTGGAAGGGGCCAAATTTGCATCGTCCCCGTTGCTGCTTGTGCTTGCCTCGGGCTCCTTGGCTCCAAGCTTCTTCCTCACTCGGGACAAAAAGCGGTGACGTTTGGAACCGGAGCCCGCCTTGTCCGGCTTCCAGTCTATCTTGCCAAGCTCATCAGCCATAGCGCGTGCAGCGATCAAGCACTGTTGTGCCGTCTTTCGAAGTTGCTGCTGCTGCTCGGTGCAGGCACCGGCTGAATCGAATGTCGATAAGGACTTTTCCAGTTCTTCAGACAGGCTCAACAAAGCCACTGACTTGGTAGACAGAGCGGGATCGGGCGAGCCAGTATCGGCAATCTTCCTGGACAAACTGATGAGTTCGCCAGTGAAGCTGATGATTTGAAGGGCGCCGCTGAAGACGCCCAATATCGTTGCCGGATCCGCCATTGTGCTGCCTCGTCGGTGAGTATAGTATGAGGGGATTGCTGAGAAACTTGATGGTGTTGATGGAGAGGAATCACGATGAGATGCAAAGCCAGGGTTCGGATATTAAAGGACTGTCGGAGACGATCTTGTTCTCTCTCGACTTACCTCGTCACTGGTGCCTCCCAGCCCCCCATCAAGGCTACCAACTGTCATCTGCCCATTGGGCAAATCTCGTTGCGCGGATGCAACATATCTGAAGCTGGTCCAATCCCGGCCTGTATGCGTTGCCAAACGACGCCCAATTCCGCAGAGGTAGCTGGAGAGTGGAGGGGCAGATGTATCTCTTGGTCTCGAATTGGGCTCTGGCTGTAGTTGATCTTGTCTCTCCGTTGTTCGGGCCGCTGGCGAACCAGACCAATGATGAGTTTTAGTTTAACAAGAGAATGAKGGAAAATTCCCCAACTGTCTGGAATAACCTCAGGGGTTTGGAGAAGGTTTGGAGGGGTTGGTCACGACTGCCACAGCGGGCACCCAACGGCGACAGTACCTAATCAGCTTATCGGGCTTATGTGGGGCTCTAGGTACACCAGTACCAGTTGCAACATCTTTCTGTAAAGTCTCATGTGCCAGTACCGGTTGGAAATTCATATTTGGACTGGAGCGGTGCAGCCATTCGAAAAAGTTCAATTAAAGTCTCATAGTACTCTTGCTGCTGCCATAAAAACATCGCCTTCCGTCAAGCATCACCAGGAATGGGGATCGCTATCAGCTTATCTTGTGGCTTCAACCCTAACCCCCCATCCTCTTTAGCAGCATGACGTCTCGCCATCCAGTTCGCATCTTGTTGGAGTTCTTACCTCTATGCCGAAGCCAGGCCGCTCCTTCTTCTCTTCCCTTCGGCTTATTCCTCATCGAACAATCCTCCATTTGCAATTGGCTAGGACAAAGGAAGACAGAAAATGAGATGATCTGGCCCAGTTGAAGCCCACCTTCCCTCAACAAAGATGAAGAGCAAAGCGGGAGCAAAGTCAGGAAGGACAGCTGCTCTTGGATGACGATATGTCCACAGAGATCCCATCTTGTTCCCGCGTCTCTCGCTAGGCAACGAATCGGGAGATGTCTGGACGCGTAACGCTCGATGCAATGCATGATGCTGTTTACCTCGTTCCCCGCACCGTCACCACCAGGCACAACAGGCAGCTTCCCAGCATTCCCGGTCTTTGTAGTCCGAGTCCAAGAACCACAAGCACATTGGCAGACCATCTTTAAATGCGCCCAGCAACCACCTTCCGCCACTTCGGGTCGGAACTTCATCTCCTCGGGTGACACACAGGAACTGGATGACGTCGCCGTTACGGATGCCCACCAGCTGACTTCCTGCATCTCCGCATTGTCCTCCTTCCCACCTGTGCAGCAACAGCAACAGCAGTGCCGTCATGTTGTCCAGAAGAAGGATGAATAAAGTGTGTGTCCTCTGCTGTCGAGTGATGAGGGCGGGTTTCCTCGCTATTCTCCTTTTCATTGACATATCACCAAACCGGCTTGTCGTGTAGTCGAACTTGAAACTCTCGAAACAACATGATCCATCCAGAGCTAGTCGCCGAAATGCTTCGGCACACCACATCCACCTTCGTGCCAACAGCTACATCTGTGCCGGGACCGGTCCCGACCGTGATGCGTACGCATCCCGTCCCCGTCTCTTGATTCTCTCACGCAATACTCGATTCACGAACTGACAAGTCCGTAACAGCGACCCCAACAAAGTACCAAACCGTTGGCGAAGCAGGCCACCGCACCCTATGGGTGACCTTCGCCCTCATGGTTCTGTCGTCAGGCATCTTCGCCCTCATGTCGTGGAACGTGCCGACCTCGAAGCGTGTCTTCCACGTTGTCACGACGCTCATCACCATTGTCGCCTCGCTCTCGTACTTCGCCATGGCCACAGGCCACGCCACCACCTACAGCTGCAGCACAGTCTGGGATCACCATAAGCACGTGCCCGACACGTCGCACCAGGTGTGTCGCCAGCTGTTCTGGGGCCGCTACGTCGACTGGGCCTTGACCACGCCGCTGTTGCTGCTGGACCTGTGTCTACTGGCCGGCGTGGATGGCGCCCACACGCTCATGGCGATTGTGGCGGACGTGATCATGGTGCTGTGCGGCCTGTTTGCGGCGCTGGGAGAGCAAGGAAATATGGCGCAGAGGTGGGGTTGGTACACCATTGGGTGCGTCTCGTACCTCTTCGTCATCTGGCACGTGGGGCTTCATGGCGGCAGGTCTGTCAGTGCCAAGGGACGTAGTGTCTCGAGGCTGTTTACCGGTTTGGCTCTCTTTACGCTGTTGCTGTGGACTGCGTATCCCATGTAAGTGCTTCATTTGTCTTTGTGTGTTTCCTGGTCGTTGCTAACAGCACCTCCTTTTATAGTGTTTGGGGAATCGCCGATGGTGCCCGCAAGACGAGCGTCGATACCGAGATCATGATCTACACCGTTCTCGACTTACTGGCGAAGCCCGTCTTTGGCTTCTGGTTGTTGCTTAGCTATCGTGCCATTCCTGAGACCAACATCGATCTTGGCGGCTGGTGGTCTCATGGCCTCGCTACTGAGGGTAGGATCCGCATCGGCGAGGAGGACTAAGCGGCGATGACCGAAGATGGCGACCAAGTGCGTGAGAAATGGTGGTGTAGGGTGTTGTCGATGTCTTGAATCACTTTGTGATGGGGCTATCTGAGAGTCATGGAGTGTGTGGGTTCATGAAACAACTCGCCCGAGAGGGTGTTTGAAGGCCGCATTGAAGGCTGAAGGCGGACGTCGTGGTCACGGTATTACGGTAAGGCAGGTAATGCTCGACAAGGAAATGGTTTTTTTGGCAGTCATTTTTGATACGGCTAAAAGTGTGTATAATAGTAATAACAGCTCATCTCCGAGTATACCATGGAGAGGAAAGAGATAAAAAGATTGCATTCGAACAGAACTGGTTGCTGTCTTGTGATTGTCTTGATTAGTTTTTGGCCCCTCTACCTACTAATTCCGAGTCGTCATTGTAAACCTACCAGGTCGATATCGACCTGATCCAAGCATACATGCCATCTCTTGATGATATCATCTGATTACTGACACTACAGGCGCATTGCAGCATCACATAATCCCATGCTCGGTGATGTCCGCCATTGCAATGCAACTTCAACCTTGATCGAAGGCAATTGGCAGAGCTAATGCATCTCCTCTCTGCAGCAAAGATGGGTTTATTTTCAAGACGAGGTTCTTTACAGGCGACCAGCCCGTCAGGGCATGTGGGAATCAAGAAGATGGAAGACCAAAAGTTGAAGGCCGCTGGTATTATCTTTCAGCCCAGACGACTGTCCGCTAACAAGTCAATTGCAAAGCAAGAAGAGGACTGGCTGACGCTTTTCATGGAAACCAAAACAGTAAATATTTGCTTCCTGCCTAAGATCGTCGTCAGAACGAGATTGAACGTGCGTGCCGATAGCACGGGTACCTTATGATCGCGCAGCGGACTGAAGTCCACTTTTGGCTTCGTCACAGAACCGGGAGAGTCGGCTTTGCATTCCGATTTGAAGTCACAGTACTGCGATTTTTGCTCAGTTGTTTTCTATGATGTGGGCATTCGAAAATGGAATTACCGTTGTATCGACGGTGGGCACTTCAGGGGAGAGCAGTGTGTCCGTTCATTGATGATACCTCATTCTCGAGAGATGAGCCCTCACATGTTCTTTGACAAGATGGGGACTTGCTCATGAATGGATACTGTGTGTGGTAAATAAATGTTTCGCTTCTGTGTTTGTGTTTTCCCTGCCGCTCCCGCTCCCGCTCCCGTTGCTGTTGCCGTGGCCCTTTTTGTTGCCTTACGTGCCTTACTTATGTATATCCATCTCGCCGTTGAAGAGTATGAAAAACCGTCGTCGGTCGGTTAGACGCTTGATTGATCAGATTGTATATACCTTCAGTTCCTTCCATTGACTGCAGATAAAGACGGGAAGTGTGCTTTAGATCGCACATAACATGGCCAGTTGGAAAAGGACCCCATGCCACAGTGACAAATTCACTGTCAATGAGATCCCTCCCTGCGAGTGATGGTGTCGCGAGAAAGATGAACAGGATCAGCAGCAGCTCTAGTGGCGTTGACAACTCTTTTCTTGTTGATACGGCTTGAGCCTTGAGGCGGATGTGATCGAAAGGGCATCTCTTTATCACCACCACCTACTACGTACTACGTACACGAAACGAGACATCAACGAAGGTGGTTCCCTTCGGAAGCAACAAACGTTGCATTCCACTTCGTCCTTTCTCCATACCCAGTCCAATGTAGTAGGCTAGCGAGGCTAGGTACATATGGTTGCAGTTACTAGGTAATTTGACGGGCGAGACGGGCTCTGACGGCACTGACACGGGCAGCATGGGCAACTCGATTGGGTTGCATCCATGGAGGTTTGAAAGTTGTAAAACCGTCAAATCTTTTGGGAGGTTTTTGTACTCATTTTGCAAGAGACAGAGCGCTCTTTGATGCATGCGTTTCATTTTTCTTTTTTGTTCAGTTGTTGTTGTTGTTGTTGTTGTTGTTGTTGTTGTTGTTGGAAAATGATGCGGTTGTTACAGAGTTCCGCGTAGAAAAATGACAAGCAACTCAGAACTGAAACCCACGACACGGAAGAACCACGTTTTCAAGGGATCTAACAGAAGGGGATTGACGTTGTTCCCGCCGGGTGTCGCTATTTCTTTCTTTTGACGGAAACGACGTCTAGAAAAAATGCTTGTTGGTGATATTTGAGACACCAAGACTCTTTTCAAGGGATGGATGGTTTGACGTGAAGAATGGAATCTGAATATTTCCATGAAATGGAAATGACGAAACACTGGAACGAAGCTTGCGCGGTAAGTAACGAAAGCGTATGTATCGACTTATAAACGAACACGAATGTTACGCTGTTACGCTGATAGATACCGGGGTATGGGGTAGAGCTAGTCCGGATGGGGAAGTGATGAGCACCCTTCTGTAAGAGAGTTTGTTACCGGCAGCAGCAGATCACTTGTCTATGCGCAGTGGTTGCTCGCTGTCTTCGTCATAACGAAATCACATCGTGACGATATAGGTGCATTGGAGGTGATTGCTGAACAACAGGAAAAACAGAACGGACAGGCACGAGGCATGGATTTGTGTTGGCGAGCACAGCGCAACTGTCCGATGCCTCAAATAGCACACAAATCTCGGTGTGCACAACGCGTGAACGGCGGTGTACGAGACGCCGGATTGCGGACAGCGGCGGCTGTTCAGAGCCCCGATACGCCTGCGGCGAAGCTTCCGGGCGCTACGGGCCAAGTGTCAAACGGGCCGGGCGGAAATTTTCAGAAACTCGATGCCTTTTTTCGCTTCGAATTCCCGAAACCGTTTGGAAAGGGACGCTCTCACCTTTTCCCTCCTTCAATTGCCGCCTTTGTTGTTGTTTGTCATGTCGAAACTGCCACCGCCGCCGTAGCGATCAATTGGGGTTCTCGCTGCTCGATCGCTCTGGGACAGTCAACCCCAACACACAAAGACCACCTTCTCCAACTCGACGTATCTATCGCCTCGCTTGCCTGCCGCCATTCAATTGTCCCTCATTCGCCCAGCAAGATGTCAACGCCACCCGAAACTTGTGGCGTCTGGGGTTAGCACAGGTTTGCTTCTTATTGGTGTCATCAAGCGGGGTAGACGGCATGCGGAACTGGCAAACTCAGCGCAGAATCGACAGGTCGAGAATCGTAATGGTCTTTCTCAACGAGGGGCGGCGCTTCGGTTGACAGCGGCAAGGTCGATCTCTTTTTCGATAGTCGAGCGTGCCAAATACCGAAAGTGACTCGCGTTCTGGCGATGGACGACGTCGATGCTGGCGTTGGATGCACGACCCAGCCTCACCAACTAGTCCAGCGTTGGTATGTCGCCGTCACAGAGCAGATCGCGACGTAGGTTGGGTCGAATGTGGGATAGTCAAGCCGCCATCACGATGGAAACTGGCTGACTGGCTGACTGGCTCAACTGGGAGCAAAGAGAAGAGTTGATGGTTATGACATCTGTCTCGTCGTCATTCCTAGACAAAGTTAGCATCTGCACGCTCCCCAGCACGACAATTGACAGCACCCACACGACGATGAAGTTGTCAGGAGGCAAAAGGGGTTGACGAAAGCAGCAACTCACCGACACAAGATGACAAGACAAAAAGTCATTGCCATGGCTAGACAGAGGGGATCCCCCAGTTAGAACTGATATCTGCTCCATCGGTCTGTAAACAAATCATCCTTCGCAATTTACAAATGCACTCCCGGATCGCGAATGACCAACGCCTCCTTGCTAACGCGGCACGGTACTGCAGCGCGGCCGATTTTGTTGGTCAGAACACCCCCCAGAACGGCCCGAAAAGAAGACAGAATAGGGAATACATCCGGCACATTGACCTCCGGTCCTCTGCACCGCGTACCCAATGGTGGCACACCCGACCACAGCATGGAAATGAAAAGGACGCCAAGAGGGTCGAAGGGGTCCGGAACCAGACGTGTTGTGGGGCCGGAAGAAGCACGTCGGCGGAAAGGGATTGGCTACCTTTACCTCGGTCACTGCCACGCCGTCGGGACACAGGAACGGATACCACTCTGATTTTCTGTGTGTCCATCATCCAAGTCCAACCGTCCACAAGCGCCAAACGTCTCAGCAGTCTGTCCGTCCGTCTCTCGAAGAATGCAGCCGAACAAGCTTGAATTCCTCGTGGATGGGCAAGGCTGRCAGGAGTGACCTCGTGCTGAAAACATATCCGGTTCTGAAGATTGATTTGTAGATCCGGCAAATAGCGAGCTGCGATCCGAAACAAAAGAGCGCTGGGGCACTCGGAGATCCAGACCCAACCAGGTGTGGAATCACAGAACCTTCACAAGCTGTGGTCTACTAGTGTAGCTGACTGGTAGGGCAAACGGGGCTGCTCCAGCCTGTCGAGCCGATGAAAGTTTCTTTGACAAATTTGCCAACCACCATCACAACGCTGAAAGAATCAGGCGACAGGTGCAACAAAGGGCGCTTCCAGCTCCTCAAGTGGGCTGCCGAAAAGTCAACAAAGAAAGAAACCTTTGTCACATGAGACCACATTTGATATCCAGGGGCACATGATGCGGGTTACCGTCCAGGCTGGCTGGCCGGATACGTCGACTGTTTCAACTGTCGGTGCAATCCTCCATTTGCTGCGTACACCCGTAAGAAATCGAATGTTGACCATCTTGCGGCTTGTTGCGGTGTCAAAAGAAGTTCAGCTGTGTCCAGCCCCCTGATTCCATGAAAACAGAGGGCATTCGTACACTGGAAGCGTAGGGCATGGCATGTCTAGCAGGTTTCGCTGTCGTGGTCGGTGATGGGAAAATCCCAGCGCCAAAAAGGCAGCATGACAGAAAAAGTATTTCCTATCTCCACTGTCCAATCCCGGGTAAAAAGAGCTTTCTCCAGAAGGGCTCGGCGAGCTAGCGAATTCTGGGCCAAGCCAACGAAATGGTGCTGAACGGTAGCGTAGCCGGGAACCCACGGTAGTGGTTCAGTGGTTTTACTGTTTTCGAGCCGACTAGCGCGACTGTGCTTTTCCCTATGGCGACTGTGTAATCACCCCAAGTTAACAGAGAAGGTTAGGGTTAGTTATTGTTAGGGTTAGCGGTTAGGGTCAGTTCCGGGAGTGCAGGAGGCCGGTGAGAGGCCCCCGCGTGTGAATGAGAATTGAGCGCTTCAAAAAAAAAATGGTTTTGAGCTCTGGTTGTCGCAAAAGATGGATGATGAGTCTTGGTGGAATGTTTTTGACGATGACTTGATGCCAAGACCTGGAAGTTTTGCAGCACAAACGTATTCCACACAGTCGCCATACACAGTCGCCGTAGTCGGCTCGGGTTTTACAGCGGACAGCTGAGCCACTCATGTCACGAACGTCTTTAGCTCCTTGGCCTGCCAGACAAGCCCGATGCCAAGTGCTGACGAAGTGTCTGTGTGCTGAAAGGAACAAAGGGGGAATGGGGAATCCCCCCCCGTCGCCGCTTCGTTCCCGTTCCCGGCGGTCTTGAATTTCTGCTTGTCCAGATTCCAGTCGTCAAAATTCTAGAATGAAAGTCACATGCCATGAAAAAAAAAGGCCCCCAAAATCACCCAAACCCACACGATTTGGTGCGGTGGTGGTATTGGGCGGGGATTTCCCCAGGTCTGTTGGTCGAATTGGTTGTCTCCTCAATCGTACGTGTCAATCCACCCGTCCCATGGGGAAGAAGAAGAACCATGGAGAGATCCAATATCATGGGGTTTCTCTGGGGAAACGAGGTCGCGAGGTCGGGGCAAAAGTGAGGGGATTGGGGGGAATGGACTGGAGACAATGGAGACATTGGAAGCATTGGAGCCTTGGGGGAATCTAGATGCGAGAAAAGGGATCCAGAAAAGGACCGTTTACAAGCGACCCTGTCCTGCACTTTGGACTGGTTTTGGGCTGGTTTGGGCCCCTGTCGCCCCGGACCACGTTTCCATGCTTGTCCTAGGGTGGGTTGGCGCGCCCGGGTGCCTGACTCCACCAAAATGTTGGGGTCAGCAGCATTCTGGTTTTCTTCTTCTTTGGGACGAACAGATGGAGGGCCAGAGCAGAGGGTGTCTAAGTTGTCACGTCGTAACGTCGAAGTCGTGTAAGGAAAAGAACGACGTTACGACGATTGTTACCATTGCCGACATTGCTCACATAACACAGTCTCACAGAAAGCGGCTCGGCGCGACTCGGTCGTGATGCACTGTGATCTGTGGTTCGAGGAAAGAAGCTTGTTGGGAGCGAATGGCTACAACTGATAAGTGATAATAACGTCGCTGTCGCCGTCACCGTCGCCGTCGCTGTGTCGCCGTCGCCAAAGCGCCGGGGGAGAGATAGAGAGAGGAGATCCGGCCCTACGGACCAAGCGACGACACGTAACGACACCGATGATGTCCAAAACAAACATGAAGCTCCTATCCAGAGAGACTCCGAGTAAAGTAACCCCGAGTCAGTGTTGGCGATACCTAACGTCGAACCGGCGAACCGAACCGCACCATTCAACAACGCTTTACCCAGATTAGTTTGAGTAGCTGATGGATGATGTATGTAGTGCGCCCACAAAAGCGCCGGTACTAATGTGCAAGTACTGCCGAAGGGATGGTCATTCGTATCATCTTGCCGAGCAGGCGGGATATCGACAACCTTCTGGACATCTTCTTTTTCGGATTCTTTGCGGCTCCTTGTGGGAGGACGACATCGAGCTTGGCCTCACTTGTATCTGGTAAAGCAGAGATACCTGACTCGTTTGGGCCCTTGGCGACCACGATGTCAGTTCTGGGCATCATTCGGTAGTTGGTACGTACTCTGATGCCAGACAGACCAGCGGGGAAAGAAGGGATTCGAGATAGACAGAGCACGAAATAAGGTAGGTATCGTGTTGCGTGCCACCATGATCACATACACCACTTCAGCCTCAAACTGATCCATGTTGTGTCGAGGGGACCCAGGACCCTAAATTCTGATATTGGGTAGTACGACAAGGCTGGAGTTGGTCACTCGTCATGCCCATGGAGATCAACATGCGTTATACTCGTTGCTTGTGTTCAACCCATTGCAGATTTCATCACTGCTGAAGATTCGGTACAATGAGACTACTGGGTATTGGATAACGGTGCATCATTATCATCACCAGGATCGTCTCCCATTTCTCTGATCCTCGTCAAGGGTTTGACGACAAAGGGGCAAGAACACGTCCGTGCGACTGTTCAACCCGCAAAACCACGAACCCAAATCTAAAACCTTTCGGCTACTGCAACGAAGATCGTTGGATGATCTGATTGCGTTCATGGATGGCAGAAATCCAGAAGTCATGGGACAGGGAACATGGCTTTTGGGTGAACGATTTAAACTTTGTAATGAAAGTTACAAAGCTCGTTGAAAGAAGCAAAATTTCGTACCCCCCTTCGGGCTGGCCCATGCTTTCAGAGGATCTGCTTTGTGGTTCAGGCGGCCGACGACCTAGACAATTCCACGACGCTGATCACCAACAAGGTGCTTTTTGTTGCACCAGCGCTGCACAATAACTAGTGTAGATAATACTTGGACGCGGACCACGCATAAAAAGTTAAAAAAAGGCTGCAACGGTGCGGCGGGAGCGAACCGTGGCGGGCGGCAATCTATACAACGACAATTAAGGAGCGGGTGGTAGATTGGGAATAGTAACCGAAAGGTAGGCTGCACTATCGGCCGTTGCTTCGGCTAACAACCCGTCGCTTCCAGTCTTCCACTTTGCTGTGTGTTACGGTATTATACATACAACGAAATCAATCACAACGCAGAAAGGGACCGTTCCATTCCTACCTTATCATTTCAGCATAAGAGAGATCCATATCATCCCTTATCTGAGATTCTGGAATCTMAAGATGAAAAAGATGGATGCTCCCCGTCCATTTTGTGTAACGCGTAGATATATTAAATTGCACCGGTCGTACATGGAGGGGGTCTCAAAGGTCAAAGGATGGAAATAAGGGAAGGGTCCGTCCGCTCTCGCTTGTTTCGAGAAGCACCGAGCGAAGCATCCTTCATCTACGACTTAGACTCCATCAACGAACGAAATGCGAATCATCGCCGTCGCCATCACCATGGTTTGCCAAGTAATGAGTGTCGCCATCGTCCTCAAAATGATCTTTGGTGTGTGTCATGATCCGAGAAAGGGGGTTCGTACCTACGTACCAGAGAGACCATTCCCATTTTATATAGGGGAATGTAACCACACCGCGCAAGCTGGACGGGCGTACACTCGGTCAATTGTTGATTTGGGAATTGCGCCTAGCGGTCGCCTAGTAACATAATCACGCGGGAGCTACCACTAGAACCAGTCATTCGGAACGAGAGCGAGAGACGCTGATGGCCAAGAGGATCTTTCTCCCAAGAGCCCGATGCAGCTTTGACGTCTGGGTGGTCATGTCGTTCTGGTACAGGTCCGGAGTCCGGGTTGCATGGCGGCGGGACTGGTTCTTGGTGCTGTACGTCCAAGGTATCATACATAGTTTCCTAGGTAGGTTGGTACAGGTATTGGATGTAATTCCCGGTGAATATTATGGAATTCAAGGAGTATACCTATTTTTGAGCGCGAACAGTTGACCGAGGCGGAAATGCAAACGGTGCGGAATGCAGGTGATCTGGACGTCTTTTTCCATTCCGGGCGGGTGGTTGGCTTGTATAATTTTCCAAATGATGACGATGTCGTCAAGGAAGAACGAAAGGCAAGACACGCATCGAAGAATGGAACATTGAAGATTGACGACCGGGAGCAAACAATGCTAATTCGGGACTGKATCGAGACCCAAGACATACCGGGAGGAAGAAGAGGGAGAATTGCTGCGATTCCAGACAGTGTAACTGTAACGAAAAAAAAGGGGGGGGGGGGGGTTCAGCGGTTGTGTCTCAGGTAATTTTGCGTAAGGAATGTAACGCACCAAAATGGGGTTCAGAAGCGCTGTACGGATGCGTCCTTTCACATGACGTTACAATACGGATACGGCTTACAAGGGGGTATGATTCAGAATTTCAGAGACATCTCAACACCTCGGGAACGGACAGGGGGCGGACCAGACGGTTCAAGGCCAAGCTCTGGGTCAAGCTCTCTCGCTCGGCGTTATTCTGCATCTCTCGTGCATGGCGCTGCATGGATGGGACCCAGGGCCCCAAGGAGGATGACCACGATCTGGAGACCCCATGGAGAACAGCAGCATGGAGGCCACCCCCTGAACAGCCCGGGGAGAGATGGGATGGACCACTCCTCCACCATCCTCCGCCTTTCCACCCAACCCCAGACTCAACACTCCAGACTCTCCCCACGATGGAGCTTCTGCTGGATTTGGGGTAGAATGTTCCTTCTCCGCAACAAATGGGAGTGGTCCTGCACGCGACCCCGGCGGGACAGCGGCGAAATCCCCAAGGAGCACCTTGCCAAGTCGGGGAACTCGCCCTCTGTCTGGCTCGGTCTGGCTGGTCTAGGTGCGTATCTCCGTTTTCTGACTGGCCGGATCCGACCAAGCCCTCCGCAGCCACCTGATTCCCACCCTCCCCCGTCTTCTCCAACTTGGGACTCTGTGGGCATGGGGAAGCCGAAAAAGTCGACAAGGTTCCGGAGGGTAACCACGGGCATGGGCTATGCTAGTGCTGCACATACCTAGGTACATGACCTTGGACATGCACACTCAATTCACATAAAGAGCTTCGCATCCCGTCTGTCACCCCCCTTATAAGCCGCTTTCTTGTCTGTGTCGTCGAGAAGTGATATACCTCCCTTCATCCCCTCTTCCTTCCTCTCGCCTCTCTTCCTCTTCTTCCCACAACGACAACCAGACGACAAGAAAAGGGAAATCAACAAACACAAGAGTCACAACAACACCATGTCGTCCGTCCACGAGAAGGAGACGGCTCCTACAGCGGCCCACATCTCCGCGCTCGCTCACACTCAAGATGTCGAACGCATCGAAGCCCCCGTCACATGGAAGGCCTACCTCATCTGCGCCTTCGCCTCGTTCGGTGGTATCTTCTTCGGTTATGACTCCGGTTACATCAACGGCGTTCTCGGCTCGCAGATCTTCATCGATGCCGTCGAAGGCGCCGTTCCCCACGCCGAGCAGCTTACGGAATCTCACCAGTCCCTCGTCGTCTCTATCCTGTCCTGCGGTACCTTCTTTGGCGCCATCATTGCCGGTGATCTCGCCGATATGATGGGCCGCAAGTGGACTGTCATTCTCGGCTGCCTCATCTACCTGATCGGTTGCGTGATCCAGATGATCACTGGTCTGGGTGATGCTCTCGGTGCTATCGTTGCTGGTCGTCTCATTGCTGGTATCGGTGTGGGTTTCGAGTCTGCCGTCGTCATTCTGTACATGTCCGAGATTGTGAGTTTTTTCCTAAGGTACCCTTGACCGGCTTACTTCCAGGTCAATAAACTAACCACCCAATGTCTGCAGTGCCCTCGCAAGGTCCGTGGTGCCTTGGTCGCCGGTTACCAATTCTGCATCACCATCGGTCTCATGCTTGCTTCTTGCGTCATCTACGGAACCAAGAGCAGGGAGGATACCGGTGCTTACCGTATTCCCATCGCCATCCAGTTCATCTGGGCTATCATCCTCGCCGGTGGTCTCATGTTTCTCCCCGACTCTCCCCGCTACTTCGTCAAGAAGGGTAACCTCGCTGCTGCCACCAACTCTCTGTCCCGTCTTCGTGGCCAGGACCCCAACTCCGAGTACATCCAGGTCGAGCTTGCTGAGATTGTTGCCAACGAGGAGTACGAGCGTCAGCTCATCCCCTCCACCACCTGGTTCGGCTCGTGGGCCAACTGCTTCAAGGGTTCTCTCTGGAAGGCCAACTCCAACCTCCGCAAGACTATCCTCGGTACCTCTCTTCAGATGATGCAGCAATGGTGAGCTTCCCTTGAAATTCCTCAAACACAAGATCCAAATACTAATGATAACCAGGACCGGTGTCAACTTCATCTTCTACTACTCCACCCCCTTCCTCAAGTCCACCGGCGCCATCTCCAACACCTTCTTGATCTCCATGATCTTCACCATCATCAACGTCTTCTCCACCCCCATCTCCTTCTGGACCGTCGAGCGCTTCGGCCGCCGCACCATCCTCTTCTGGGGTGCCCTCGGCATGCTCATCTGCCAGTTCCTCGTCGCCATCATCGGTGTCACCGTCGGCTTCAACAAGACCCATCTCGACGCCAACGGCGACCCCATGGCCAACAACATCAACGCCGTCAACGCCCAGATCGCCTTCATCGCCATCTTTATCTTCTTCTTCGCCTCCACCTGGGGTCCCGGTGCCTGGATCTTGATCGGCGAGATCTTCCCCTTGCCCATCCGCTCTCGTGGTGTCGGTCTCTCCACCGCCTCCAACTGGCTCTGGAATACCATCATTGCCGTCATCACCCCTTACATGGTCGGCCCGAACCGTGGCAACCTCAAGTCGTCCGTCTTCTTCGTCTGGGGCGGTCTCTGCACCTGCGCCTTCGTGTACACCTACTTCTTGGTGCCTGAGACCAAGGGTCTCTCGCTCGAGCAGGTCGACAAGATGATGGAGGAGACCACCCCCAGGACTTCGGCCAAGTGGAAGCCTACCACCACTTTCGCCCACGCCGCTGAGGAGGGCATGCTCAACGTCCCTGCTGAGAAGCAGGTTTAAATCGAGGGATTTTGACACATGATATCCCTTGAGGCTTATGAGTCTCCGTAATAAACGAAGAAGAAGAGAGAAGATGGACAACCACCCACGCTTTCAACCATCGCGGTCAGCGTTCGAGAGAGAGAGCGAGATGAAGGATACCCCGCGGTGTTATTTTTTGGCGAATGATTTTGATGAGCAAGCACGAGAACGATGGGGATGATGTGTGATGGGGAATGATTTTTCTGGATATGCGGTTGGATAGCACTTGAGATGTTTTATGTGATTTTCACGCGGGGTGAATGTGTCTTGTACGATGGGTGGTGATGAATGTGTGGTGGTTGTCCTGGTTTCCGTTTTTTTTCTTTGTCAATCCTCGATACCTTGGCATACCGACCTCGTCGTATAACCTGAACTATACCACCAACCTTACTTAATTGATTATATCAACCGCATCTCTTGAGCTCTTCATGATGATAACGTGCGTAGTTGCGCAACAATTGTGTTCACGACGATCTCGATAGTCCACTTGGATGCCGTCCGCAATACCAAAGATGCATTCCTCGGTACTTGCTCGCCCCCTGATCCGTGACAGAACTCGTCAGACGAAAGCTCGTGATAGCTTCACGTAATTCCCCCCACTCCACGCCTTCGGTTCGCGACAGCGATCCACGCACTGCCTGCCTGTCTCAACACTTCCTCCCCATTGATCGCCCGGTTATCGTTCACAGGCTCACGGGTTCACAGGCGGGCGTTGAAGACAACTGAAGCATTTTTGATCTGGCATCTACCGAGACGAGTGGCGTTTTCCGCACTACGCTAGCGCTGTCCACCTTGTTCCCGACCTGTCTCATGGCCCGCCGCTAGCGAAGGTCTAGCGAAACACCTAGCGATTCTCTAGCGCACTAAAAAATCTTTGAAGAAATCCACACATCCGACATTCGTCAACTCGGCAGCTGCTTCAACCGCCCGCCAGAGAGTCTCAACCGCCAGAGAGTCATTTCTTTTCTCGCTTTTCTCGGCTCTCGCTCGCCCCCTGTCACAGGTATCCGCGCCTGGGCTGGGCTGGGTCCGTGCTCCGAAATAGGAAGGGAATTTGGGAAAAAGACGGAAACAAAAGAAACAACCCAAAAATCTGGTCTTGAACAACTTGAACAAGACACAGAACAACACCTCCATGCCATGTTCCTCTGATCGGAGATTTTTGAAAAGAAAAAAAACTCAAAACACACCGCTTCTTTAGCCAGTTGTTCCAGGAGTGCCGAAACCAGATTTTGAGTAACCCAGACCCCAAAAACGTGAAGTCAGACTATGAACGTGCTCTGAGACAAGCCGAATTGGGAGGTATTCGCCCTGGTGAGGCTGGCAGCACAGCTGGGACCTGGGTATGTCTGGTATGGTAACAGTAGGAACCGATCACCGATGGAAGTGGAAGTGCATGGAAGAATTAGAACGCCCTCCTTCACGCCGCCGACGCCCGAGACAAGCATCGTGGCATTTTGCCAATTACCTGAAAAAGAACCGAACAACGAGTTGCGCGCTAAAAGACACGGAAACATCCAGTCGCCAGGGGTGGTATAACTGAACACAGAAACACAGAAAAGGGCAAATGTGTACAAAAAAGCTGCATGCAACAAGCCTTGTTGTCAATTATCTGAGACGTTGTGTTAAGGGGGGGGAGAACCCTAGAGGGCTGGCTTGGAGTAACAGTAACCGTGGGACAAAAAAAGGGAAAGCCCCCAAAAATGATACGGGATGGTGCCGGGAATTGAAAGCGGTAACGAAAGGAATGGAATATTGGGAGGAAAGGAGGAAGCCCTGCGGAATGTTGATTCCTCAAAGAGGCAAGGAACGGATCATTTTTGGAGGTGAGACCCGTGATACGCCGGTTCGGTGAGAAAAAAGGTGACACACGATGCAGAAGACCGCGGTCGCCGGCAGGGGAAGGGGTTCAGTTCCGATCCGTGGATTAGTTGACTGGATACAAACAACAAGAGGTCGGTGCCAATGTCGGTGCAGATGCAATTCAGGAACAGGTCGTCGTGGTGTCGTCAAAAGCGGGAGCGGGAACTGCCGGCCACTCTTGCAGCTTGAATGCTTGCCCCTGGCACGTGCACTGAAGAGGGTCGTCATTCGCTTCCGGTAAATCGGAAAGTGGGGTGCGGCATAGCGGGGGGCGGGGAGCTGGACAGAAGAGCCGGCCCGGCATCAACACCAAAGGCCCCGATCACGACGACATTTGCCGGCCATACCAGCCAACACTCAGCATATAAAGATGAAGCTCTCTCGCAGTGGATGATGAACCCCCCTACACCCAATTGTGGTGTTCAAATCCGTTGCGGCCGATCTCGCAATGATGCCGTCGGTATGACTGGACTGCCCTGAGTGCGGTATCTTGTGATAGTGCTCCACTGTGCCCACTGGAGCCGGCATGCTGGCGTGCGCTGGTGGGCTAGTGTCCCGACTTTCCGCTTCCCGTCCACAGCTTTTTCTTCGGCAGTCAGCTTTATCGCCAAACAGCCTCCACTCGCCTTGACCATGACATCACGAGCCGCCAAAGGGGTTTGATGGGCAAAACGGGGCCGAGTCGCCGACAACAGCTACTACGCAGTACAAACGTATCAAGAGCTGGGGGTTATCATTCCTCCGGAAAAGCTTGCCTCCTACCCCGCACAACGGCAATGGTTGTTTGGAGCTGAAGCTGGACACGGCAATGCCCTTTTCACCACCCTCGCTCGCCTCAGGACCCTCCCAATATGGATGATCGGACCCCGAGACCCTTCAACATGAGCCTCTTCCCGCAGGTTGGGACCCATATTGCTCGCCAAATGACACGATAGGTGGATCTGTGATGACTGGATGTCGGTAGGGCGATAGGCAGCCAAGTGGTATGTATATAGCAAAAGAGACGCCCATATCGAGCCGCCCTCCCTTTCAGCAGCTCACACCCTCTTGATTCTCGAAACCTTGGTACTGGGTCGGAAGCCGTCGACACCGAATCCTATCGATCGAATATACCCGGGCCGCCTTCTTGTTATCCGTCCATCCACCACCACCACCACCACCACACAGATCCAATCATGCCTCTTCCGGCCGGAGTTTACCGCGCGGACCACGTCGGGTCCTTCCTCCGCCCCAAGGCCATCCTCGAGACCCGCGAAAAGGTCGAGAGCCAGGCCACCACCGCCGAGGACCTGCGCAAGGTCGAGGACGAGCACATTGCTACCGTCGTCCGGGAACAGATTGAGAACGGCCTCCAGTCCGTGACCGACGGTGAATACCGCCGCGCGTGGTTCCACATCGACTTCCTGCAGCATCTGGCCGGCGTCGAGAAGCGCGGCCATGTCGCGTCCACCAACGTCACGTCGCACGGCATGACTCCTCCCCGACTGGTTGTTGTCGGGAAGCTGGGCCACCCGAACGCCATCCAGGTCGACGACTTCAACTACGTGAACCAGCAGGTGGAGGCGGTCAAGGCCTCCTCGGGCGCCAGCCAGACCGTCACCGCCAAGGTGTGCATTCCCAGCCCGACCATGGTGTACTTCCGCGGCGGCCGCGACGCCATCGACGCCGACGCCTACCCCACGCTCGAGCCCCTCTTCGACGACATCGCCAAGGCCTACCAGGCCGAGCTCGACGACCTGTACGCGGCCGGCTGCCGCTTCGTCCAGCTGGACGACACCAACCTGGCCTACCTCTGCGACGAGGGCATGAGCAAGGAGGCCGCGCAGCGCCACGGCAAGACCCCCGCCGAGCTGACCCAGCAGTGCGTCGACATCATCAACGCCTCCATCAGCAAGAGGCCCAAGGACATGGCCATCGGCATCCACCTGTGCCGCGGCAACTTCCGGTCGCAGTGGTTCGCCCAGGGCGGCTATGAGCCCGTGGCCGAGACGCTGTTCAAGGGGCTCAATGTCGATGTGTACTTCCTCGAGTTCGACGACGCGCGATCAGGCGATTTCTCTCCGCTCCGTCACCTGCCCGAGGACAAGATCGTCGTGTTGGGCGTCATGTCGAGCAAGAAGGCCGAGCTGGACGACAAGGAGGCCATGATCCTGAGGTTGAAGGAGGCGGCGGACTACTGCCCTAGGGGTTTGGACCAGCTGTGCTTGTCGCACCAGTGCGGCTTCAGCTCGACCAAGGAAGGAAACGACTTGACGGTGGAGGAGCAGTGGGCCAAAGTGCGCCTCGAGGTCGAGATTGCGAAGGAGGTCTGGGGTGACGACCTGTCGCAGTAGATGCGTCGGGTCTGTCTAGTTTGGAAAAGAAAAAAAAAATAATAGAAATCGCTCATATCCTCGGGAACTGGTGCAGCACACCACACCACTCGACCACCGTCCCACTGATCCTCTGTTGAAAACATATACATAACACCCAGCCTATGTACCCCTAAACACATGCCATAGGACCGCACCCAACGTGAGCAGAGCCACCCAGCGCCAGCAAGTTGGGTCAGATCCGAAGTTTGGAAAGAGGATGTCGCGAATGGTCAGCTGGTTTCCACTGAAATAACAAAGCCCTCTTCGATTTATACTTGCAGAACGAAAGCTCCCAGTGGTCCATTCGAGAGTTTTCTGGACGATGCAATACGAAGTAATGCTCTGCTTCTGAGGAAGAAAGACAAACTTGTCCTTCCCATATCACCACCGTTTCCTTTAAATCCAGGTTCTTGCCGTGAAGGACTGGGCATCGGCTTTGATCGTGCTTGAGTACATCTATACCTGACTAGGAACCAACCCACGAAGCAGCTCAAACAGTTATCGTGTGTGTCACCGCAATGCTGGTGACCTTCAGTTTGATGCGATATGCTTTTAGTGATTCGGCTTCAGTGTTGCACCAAACGGTTAATCATCCCTTCGTTTGCGTTGTCCATTACGGCTAACTCCAACCATTGATGCATCACTGATCATTGTTTGCTTTTCCAGACAATGGCGGCTCCATACCGACACACAATGAAAACCACCCTGGAAGGCTGGAATTTCAATGGTGGCGGACGGGAGAGCCCGCGTAAAGTCTAAACCCAACCGGTCATTTCTTTCGTGTTTATCTCTTTCCCACTTCGTCAACAACGTCGTGGCTTTTGCAGGATAAGGACCGGAATAGAGCTGCCATTCCAGTCAAGCAATACACCCTGACGGAGTATAAAACCATTAAAGAATAGATTCAGGCGGTGTAGTTGGTAGGTGAATGAAAGTCTGCTAGGAAGAGGTTCAAGGGATCATTACTGTGATTCATTCCTAACTGAAGAGACCAACTACATTCTAGCCATGGAAAGAAGAGGCGCGCATCGTCTTTGATGAATCCTACAGTAGTTAGACGCATAGCACCTAGGGCTTTCTACCTTTTTTTGCTTCCCAGTTGGCAGTCGTCAAGCTATCTACTTCGTACTCTTCCCTTCTACCTACCTTCCAACAGCGATGGCCTCCATGTCGACCACCAGAACCCAGCACAGAGACACTCACCAAAATGACTTTACCCAACGACTCCGACTCGGCGGTTACCCGCCTGATCATCGTCTTCACCTTACTGGCTTCCTTAGCCGGCATAACCCTGGGCTTCAGATACTACTGCAAGCACCGCTACTCCAAGCAGCTGGGAATTGACGACCTCCTCCTCGGCATCTCTTATGTACGTTGTTGTTACCAACATCCAATCTCTTATCCCCAACACAACACCATGGCACCCAGACAGATCCTAACATACCTACCTACCTCTCTACCCACAGCTCATCCTCACCGCCGGCGCCATCTGCACCGCCATAGCCACCCGCCACGGCTTCGGCCAGCACATCTGGACCATCCCCCTTCTCACCCAAGCCATAGCCGCAGCCCGCATCGTTTTTATAGGGGGCGCTTTTGTGTTTTTCGGCATCGCCCTGGCCAAGACGTCCATCTGCCTGACGCTGTACAACATCGCACGGAAAAAATGGCAGAGGTGGGCACTGGTGTTTGTGGCGGTATCGGTGCTGGTAACCAAGCTGTTGTCGGGTATTTTTATCTTTGTCTCGTGCACGCCTGTCCAAAAAAGGTGGAATCCGTTGGTGAAGGGGACGTGTTGGGATCTTGATGTGCTTTGTCGGTATTGGTCTTTTTCGGGAGGTGAGTTTGCCTGCTTGCATGTGGTCCTTCTTTGAATGGGGAAGTAGCTGACTGACTGATTGGGTGGTTAGCGTGGTCGGCGGTTACTGATGTGGCTTTGGTGATACTTCCTTGGTGCATCATCTGGCACCTTCAGGTGAAGAGGATTGAGAAGATTGTGCTCGGTTTTGTCTTGAGCCTGGGGCTTCTGTAGGTCTTCCAGGGATTATGCTCTTTCCTGGCAGTCTAGCCGTCCGCTTGTAACAGTGTGCTGACGAACGAGATGATGATGCCTACTTGCCTAGGACCGGTATTGTTGCGGCCATCAAGACAACGTACATCAAAGCTTCGGACCTGGAGAATGATTTCACATGTTAGTTTGTCTTGTTTCTTGTCAGAATCAGTAATCATGACTAACCTGTCGTTGTGAGCCAGACGCGGCAGCAGATCTAGTCGTCTGGGAATCCGCCGAGCTAGCAGTCGCCATCATCGCCGTCTCGATCCCATTTGGTCGTCTAGCGGTGCAAGACTACTTCAAGAGAAAGCGAGCACGATCCGCAGGAAACACCACCAGTCAGGTCAGCGGGACTCGAGGCACACAGCCGGCCACGTCCGAGTCAACAATAGTTCGGAGAGATGGTAATGATGCTGACGACGAGGTGCCTCTTGCCCGGCGACTACCGAAACCAAAAGCCAACGATGGCGTCAGATCCAGTACAGTCTCTCTGGAGCAGTTTCTGCGTGAGGCTCCAGAGATGCCGGGAGCGTGGAGAGAGTCGGGCGGAATCATGTTGACGAGAGAGTTTTCGGTGGGAAGACATCTCGGAGATGTTTCCGAGGAAGAGCTGGGATTCCGGGCCTGGTCACCGCCGCCATCATCGAATGTTTGAACGGGTGCAGATCTAGCAAGGGTCGGTGGGAGTTGGTAGAGTGGGATGCTTGATGGTGACTGCCATAAGAGTCTCCAACCGAAATTGAAATTGTTGTTTCGTCAACGACGAAGAAAGAGGTCGTCAATGTTACCTTACAATCTTACCACCATGTATTTGTTCCTGAAATGCGGGGGATTCACGGGCTCCGCATAGCGGGCGTGGCCCGCCCATGCAGCCCTATCACTTGATGTCCACTCACTGGAGGTTACAGCCAGTACAGTGTACATACATACATGTACGTTGCGTAATTTACCACAAACATCCAGCTACCCTCTTAGAGATCACATCGTCTGGAAGTTCTCACCGTCCACCTCTCACCTCAAAATCCGGTGTGCACAAAGGAACTCGGTCTCTCTGACAGTCGTGACCAACCTTACTCTTACTTCCTGGATTTAATTCAAATTTTTAAAGAGCATTGCCCTGTTTCGTTCTTTCTTCAACCTCCGATCAATCAGGTTTGCCTACATTGATTTCGGTTGGTTCTCCTCGCTTGTCTGCTTATGATACTATCTGACTGACATTCCTTTTGATCGAATCCTCAAAAAAATAATCCTCAAAATGGACGGCGTTGCAGCTTCCAACGACACTTCCAACGACACTTCCAACGACTCTTCCAACACTTCACAAAACATCCCTTCCAACGACCCTGCCAACGACCCTGCCAATGACTCTGCCTACGATACCTCCAACGACTCGCAAAATGTCACGCAAAACGTCTCACAACACGATTCCCGATCCATTGCTTGTGTGCTCTCGAACCGCCGCCAGAGACTCATGGCGGCGCTTCGAGCCTCAATGCGTGACGCTCCCGAGCCTTCTTCCCCCCTCCTTTACGATGGACCGGGCGCAGACTGTACGGAAGCCATGCGGGTCTTGCCGTGCTGTGGAGCTTGTTTCGTCGACATGGACGAACCGGAGACAGGTGGTGATCAACCCGAAGCGCTTATAACAGTCTTGTATGGCTTGAAAGACCAGCTTAGCTACGTCGGCCACATAGGCCCATTCTCGTCCTTCTTTCGCTCCGGTAGCTCACACTTTGGATACACAGTTGAGTCTGCCTACACCATCATAGATGGCAAGTGGTGTTTCTACCATACCCACCCTCCCTGGAGACCACGCCCCTCGATCAAACATGAGAGCTGGGCCTTCGATATCGTCCCTCGCTACAGCGCCATCGCCTATCACCACGATTGCTATGCCACCTTCCTCCACGCCTGTCCGCTTTCTCCAGAGTTGGCCAGGGAGAGACTCTGGCTGACTTCCATGGCGAGATATCCAGGTCCCCGGCCGTACTACTATAAGGTCACAAGTCCCACCGTCTTCGGCATGTCGGAAGTGGCTATCAGGGAGGTCGCCGGTGCCTACGGTCTGCCCGAACTGGCTGCTTGTCCGACCGAATTTGTTCACCTCATTCACGAGTACTCCTCGCCGAGTGTTCTCCTATGGAGAGCCATCTTGACTTACACCTTAGCCTTGCAACTCGTTTTATTACCCGAACAGCCTTTCACAGAGATTTCTTTTGTCGACATCGTCAAGTGGAAGGGAGGAGACCTGCTTGTTCCCTCCGATTGGAAGCACGTATAATGCAGAGTCAGTCATGCGCATCACGCTTGATAACCGCGGCATTAAAGAGATTAAGCGGCTTTCCCGTCATCCATCCTTTACTGAGACTTGGTTCGAGGGTCATGGTTTCCGTCGAAAGTCTCTCGAAATTGCGTGAGTTTACCGCCTGTGTTAAGGACGGCTTACTCCGCCTCCGTTTCCCTGAGTCTTACAAGGGCGAACTACCCATGTGGGATACACCAGATCCGCCTTCCCCGGACCAAACTGAACATCTGATTTCCCTGGGTTTTGGCCTCCGGTTCTCTCGACGTTACCCCTCCCACAAGGGGATAACTATGTGCCATACCCTCGACCTTAAGTCAGTCACCGGCTTGACCTTCATTTTCAACCACAACGATGACCTGCTAAAGACCTTTTCCCATTTCTCGGGGTACACTGGCCACTACAACCCGTTGGTATTCGAGGAGCACCGGACGGAGGGCTTCTCGTATCTGCCAATTACTCCCGGAGACCAGATTCTCTACATTGGCGTCATTCCGACCGAGGACAACCGCATCTTTGTTCGCATGCGTCTTTCTGGAGATGTTGTTATCAATATGATGACGATTTATTCCGACAGGAAGCTACCGGTGTTTGGGAGCAAAAAGAAACCCAAAGGCCTGATTTATGGCCATGGGTGTAAGTTTCTCGAAAAGGGTTTCGTTTTTGCGACAGTTCATGACCTCGCCAATCCCGGAGCAACAGGACCCGCATCCCATAATGCTGGAGGCCCCAATGAACACAGAATCCGCCGCTTTCACTACCCCAGTGTGCCTATAAGAAATCGCAATGCTCCTTTGCGCGGGATAATGAGTTACTCACCCCTTTCCGGAGTAACGGAAGCCCGGGTTTATTATTTCTATGACGGGAGCGGCTCTGGGGAAACGTGCCGGGGCATAATTTTCCGGTACCGCAATGGGGTGTGCCGAGCAGTTGGCCATATCTGGCGTCTTCGCAGCCGCGTTTATCGAGATCCCACGCACTTTTGCGTTGATTACGGCAGCAAAGATGTGAAGGTATACTTTCTGCCAGAGTCTGATGCCGATAAATCAGAAGGCCATCGTCACACTGAAAAAGATTCCATGAGCTGCAGTAATTGCAGGCCGATGCGAGGGACTATCTTTGCTTACACTCGATACGATGACAGCAAAAAGATGACGGGGCTTCATATCGAGGTGACAGACGAAGAGATTTATCCCGGCACTGCGTCCGTGGATGAGAAGTGATTCTGGTTCTCTCCTTCTCTGGACAATTTCAGATGGCTGGCCAATCCCGGTCCTGTGGACGAGCTCTCACTTCCTTTTTTTCTTTCTGTCTATAATTATCCCTAACTATTACACTCGGAGGAATATGCGGGTGACCATGTTTTGGATCATCTACGGTATTTGCCCGAAATGTCATTCTTGGATCTCACTCACCTTTTATTTCAGCTTCCAGTTGTACCTGGTCGCCAACGTAATCATCATAATACCAGCGTTCTGACGCACATATGTGATAGAATTTAAATAATATGATACTTGACTGTTTGAACACCAGCCCAAATATTTCCCACGGGTGGAGTTCCACACACAGGTGGTGTGCTTTGCGAGTGATGAGTTCCTGGGTACCTGACTTGCGGACAAGATGAGATAACGGAGAATAGGTTCGTTGGCGCTTCGGGATCTGGGGGCTGGCGGCTGCCAGTGGCATGCCATCCATCTGTGGTCGACACATGCTGAGCCAGGGGTAAAAACGTGGCGAATGGGCGGCGCGACAGATTGATTGCTTTCAACGGAGAGGACCGAGGATTGGATGGATGTT
The DNA here is from genome assembly GCA_009805285.1 of Neurospora terricola FGSC 1889. Taxonomy (NCBI): domain Eukaryota; kingdom Fungi; phylum Ascomycota; class Sordariomycetes; order Sordariales; family Sordariaceae; genus Neurospora; species Neurospora terricola. The sequence goes on along the minus strand of RANZ01000127.1, from coordinate 18,587 downwards.
GGGATCGCTGGTGGCCTGAGCCTGGCTCGCCTGGATTGCTTGGAGAACCCGATTTCTTGCTTGATGAAGGGGTTGGAGACTTTAACAATCCATTGACAGCAAGGGAGCATCACTGATGAGCCCAAGGGCAGAGACGGCTACATGTTGGAACCTTTATGTTGACCAGCATTGGGCATGAGCTGGGAGTTGAGGTATCCCTATTCTTGCTGTCGACGACTCAACGGGGGGCTTATCGGAAGGCGCAAGTGGTGCTTGCTCCTGGGCAAACCTGAACCCCTTCGATTAGGAAGAGCTGAATAAGTAACAGCATTCTCACGATGAAAGATCTGGAGATGACGTGAAGAAAGTGGAAGAGATTGTTTTGATAATAAAGGGCGATAAGAATGTCACTCCGATACCATTGAGCCCAGTCGGGCGTTCTCACTCTTGACCAAAAGCGCAGACCAAGGCTGGCCCAAGCGCCCGATCCCAGCAAATCAACCAATCACAAGTTCCCATATACGCAGTGCTGTGGAGAAGGCGAGACGTAATCAAGCGTGACCAAGCCAATCGCCCAACCTCCATTCCAATTTCGCAGACTTGACAAGAGCGTCACTGGAATCTGGAATCTGAATCTCGGCTGAATCTGCCCCAGACAGACCCTTTCAACAACCCAACGTGCCAACCTACCTTTTGCCCACGCGCCCCGATTGCTCCTGTCCTGTCAATCGCTCGATTCTTCATGACGGCAACGCCCTTTTCTTGTTCTCAACCTGGGTAGTCAGATATTTGACTGCCTCCTTCAACAAAACCAAAAAGTTTCTGTACGTGTTCTCAGTCTGGTCCCCCGTCCACCACGCATGGGCAGCAGCCAGGGCTCGTCGCAGCCAAGCACCAGCTTCCCCTCCTCTGCCCTCCCCGTCCTTGTGTGGGATGTTGCCCCGTGCCCCCCGT